>JAGDQP010020787.1:0-23664 GCA_022664845.1 Lepisma saccharinum | reverse complement strand
CTCGGGTTCGATTCCCAGCGGTGCTAAGGATCTTTCCATTCCTGTGGGTCTGGAACGGTGCCCACTCAGCATCGTAGTGCAACTGAAGGTCTATCATTAAAAGATAATAACGATCACAGTGAGAGCTGAGGCTCTGGTCTCCCAACACGTCTGGTCAGCGTAGGAGCACTGGACCCATTCTTCCCTCCGGGGAAAGGCCTAATCTAGTAGTGGATTGAATGTGGTTGTGAATTATATATGCACACAAACCTTTACGTATGAGTTTAATTGAAAGATGCAATATCCGCCAGCTAACCGCGGTTTTACAGCACAAGCGTACGTTCAAATGAGTGCATTCTTATCATTCTTTATTTTGATTCATTTTAAAACAGTTACACAATTTTTTTATGCATCGACCCGCCGTAAACGAATTGCAGTCACTTGCTGGGAAGCGATGCTATCATGAATATTTCCACGAATTTTTACTTCAGAAATATTCTCGGTATTCTTGATTTTCTTTGGTAAATCCCGTGCAACACAACTGGAAAATATCGGATTATGTAATCTTGGACAGAACAGAGCTCAGCTATATGACAGTGTAATACAGAATGAGTTCCATTTTAATAGAATTGAAAATATCTAAAATTATTTTCTTGCCGACCAGATATAGTGGGTACCGGAAATATTCCGGGGCGAACCAAAACCAGTACTGCTGCCTTGCAGTTAGTAGAGGGATCTACAAAGGCTAGGGGAAGACAACAGCGAACAAAAATATCATGTTGATAGGAAGCAGCATCACCATTACCACTCTGTGGCTGAAGACGAATGCCATCGGCAAGGCTCAGAGATGGACAGAGGACGACATCTTGAATGTCTACCTTCCCTGCAAGGTCGTAGAGCTGACAACTCTACACCGCTAAAACATGTCAAGAAATAGTAACAGATGGTTCATGGATTCTCCTGGGGTAAAATATTCTGGAGGTAAACTAGTCTCTCATTCGGATCTCCGGATTGGGACTGTTCAGGGGCTCCAAGAACAGGATTAAGAAAGACCTTAGAATAGGAACGTACGAACATTATACCAAACAGGCGCTCTTCAGGTGGCGGTACGCGAGACCGAGAAGTACGAGCTAGACATATTATCGATACAAGAAGTTAGGTGGGAGGGTCAAGAGAGCATCCGGCAGGGCAAGAATGCTTTCTACTACGGGGGAACATAGTCTCATGATCTCGGAACAGGATTCCTGATTAAGAACGGTATCCTTCAGGCGGTTCAGAATATCGAGATCGTAAACGAAAGACTATCGTACGTTACGATACGTACTCGATGGGGCAAAACGGTTTAATTAAACGTCTATGCTCCGACCGATGTGGCTAATGATAACGACAAAGATATATTCTACGATGAACTAGAAAGACTGTTTAACCGATTACCGAAGTATAATTCGAAAATTGTGTTGAGTGATTTCAATGCAAAGGTACGGAGGAAAGAAAAATTAGACCTACGGTACTATAGGCAAATACAGTTTTCACAAAAATGCCAACAAAAATGGAGAAAGACTGATAACATTCGGGAATTCGAAAATCCTACTGGTAAATAGAACGTACTTTGAACACATACAGAAATACACATGGGTATCTCCGGACGGCAAAACTCTCAACCAGATCGATCACATATTAGTAGACAGACGAAGACACACCAACATAATGGATGTTAGGTCGTACAGAGGAGCGTAAGGTGTCACCGACCATCAATTAGTGATCACAAAAGTAAGGGAAAAGTTATGCATTGCGAACAGAAAAAGCAAGGGGTGAAAACAACTGAAACTCGAAGTGAAACGAAGCTGACTCGAGTAATAATAATGATGGTATTAATAATGAAATTGATGTAAGTAAGATGTGGGAGGCAATTCGTGAAACAAGTAAGAGCGCAGCGAAGGAATGTGTAGGTGAGAAGAAACAATAGAAAACAAACCTTGGTTTGATGAAGAACCATTTAAGCTTCATGATGAATGAAAACAAACAAGGCAACGATGGCTAAGTAATAAAAGCGAAGCACATATCAACCACTACAGTAACGCGAAACGAAACACCACATGCGGGTTCAGAAACTAAAAGCGAGAATATCTAATGCAGAAGATTCAGGAGATAGATGAAAACGGGAAGACAAATAACATACGAGATCTATGAGAAGGGGTAAACTCGTTACGGAAAGGTTACCAGCTGAGGTTAGGAATGATTAGAAATGAACGTGGAGATATTCAGGCTGATCGGGCAAAAATTTTCGATATGTGGAAAAGTTATTTCGACAAACTTCTTAATGTACACAATGAGGAACAAACAGAGAAATTTTAAATCCATACCGGAGAACCGTGGAATCGCGAACCTAGCGAGATCGAGATGCCGGTAAAGAAATTGAACAATTTCAAATAACCAGGAATAGACAATATTCCAGCAGAATTAATTAAAGCAGAAGGAACGGCACTAATCAAGAAAGTACATAAATTCGTAAGTGCTATGTGAAGAAAGAAGGAGCTCCCAAGGGAATGGAAAACCTCAATAATAGTTCCGATTTACAAAAAAAATGATAAATCGGACTGTAATAATTACCGCGGAATCTGTTACAAGGTATTAAGTAATATTCTGTTAACATGCCTAAGTGTATACGTAGAAAAAAAATTGGAAATCACCAATGTGGATTTAGAAGAAATAGATCCATGCTGGACCTGATTTTTGCTTTGAGACAAATTTTGAAGAAATGGGAATACAGTGGGACGGTTTATCAGATATTCCCTGATTTCAAGAAAGCATATGATTCTATCAAAATTGAAAAGTTATACATTATTCTGATACGATTTGGATTTCCAAAAAGATTGGTTCTGCTAATGAAGATGTATCTCACCGACCCCATAAGCAGAGTACGGATAGGTAATAATATGTCAAATAGTTTCAAGATTCGGAACAGATTGAAACAAGGCGATGACTTATCCGCACTACTGTTTTACTTTGTGTTAGAATATGCAATTTCAAAAATTAAAGGGAACAAAAAGGGACTATCATTGAATGGTTTGAATCAACTGTTTGTGTACGCGGATGATGTAAATTTAATAGGGGATGATATAGAAGCACTATAAAGCAACAGCGATGCCTTAGTAGAAGCGTGCGATGAGATACGTCTACACGTAAACATAGATAAAACAAAATACATAACAAGCCGAAACAGAGGGAATGAAGGAAACAAAAACATAAGAATTAGGGATGAGGTCATAGAGAAAGTAAACAAATTTAAATACTTGGGAGCATACGTAACCAGCAAAAATGAGGTCACGGAAGAAAAAAGTCACTTAGTATCGGGGAACGCATGTTTCTATTCAGTTCAAAAACTTCTAACATCGCGATTAATACAACTACGAGAATACATAGTCGATACGGCTCTCATTAAACAAACAAGAACTTTCTCACCTGAAAGTTACAATAATACATTAAATGAAAAATCAAAGACTTATTTCTCTCCCTTCATATGGGAAAGTCACAATCTTAAACAATACCAAAATAAAATTTATTAACTAATAATTAGGCACGAAAGTATTTTCAAGACGTGACTACCAGAAGGACAATTAACATATTTCTCAGCCCTTCTCATTCCTATTTGTTTTAAGAACTTTTCCAAATCCTGTTCACAAATTCTCCTCTCCATGTTTCAAAATTACTCTTCCTGTCATCTATGAGAACTCTAGGATTTTCAGAATTACATTAAGAAACAGTCCTAGAGACCAAGCCTACAACCCATCCTGAGAACTCGAAAATTATAAATCAATAAAACCAAAAAGAACTTAGTGTCGAGAAGCCAGTCTTGACTTCTTCATATACCAGATGACAACGTAAAGGGTTTCGCTTCGCTCACAGTTTGTTAAAAGTGGAAGTGTTTAGTTTGAAACAGCCGTTTTAACTTTGTGTTACAAATCGAACTTAAACTTCTAAGAGTTGAATGATAGACATTTCGAATACAAACTTTAGTATACGCATCATTCATCGCACGATGAAGAAAAGGACAAGACATTCTGTGTAAAGTAGTAAGATTCGTCGTTTTGCCGAGCAAAAGAACTAAAGACATGGATTCGTATTTAAGTGATCATCTCGGTCCTCATCCCGTGAAAAGGAAGATAGTGGTTTGAAACCGACACATCATATGGTTGTAACCACAGGTACGTGCAAGGGCCTTTTCAGTTCAGTGACTTAAGAGCACTCTAATCCAATTTACTAAAAAGATGTTTGCTAATATTCATTAATCAATGAGTAGAATATTCCAAGTTTTAGATATTCCCTATTATTCTTTATTGTTGAATTATATCGTTGATAATCATTATTAGTTCCTTATATTCAATAAACAGTAAAATACAGTTTAATTCCCGTTCATTATCCAGAGTTGAACATAATCCTTTAGTTCGTAGGAAAAGTGTTATTTCTATGTGTATAATAGGTTACAGGTAACCTTGTGTGTTCACGTAAAATGTAAAAGAAGTGTAAAATTCGTGGTCATGTTCGTAAGGATAACGGATGTCGACCCCGACGGGTTGTGCCGTCTGCCCTCCCACTATAGCACCATGAATGCCATAAAACGAGTAAGTATTGAAGCTGAAAATATGGCGTTTTGCACCTCAAACTTGGTGCGAACGACAGATAAACAAGGTGTAAAGCACTGACGATAGATATAGGGCATTTAGAACACACACACACACACCCATATATATATATATATATATGGGTGGGTGTGTGTACATATATAAATATTAAAAGTTAAAAATACAATGGGTTTTTAAATCAAAATATTGGTGTTCTTTATATGAGGACCCCAAATTATTTCACCATAAATATTAACCCTAGATTACAAATGCGTCGTCTGACAGACTACGCAACTATTGCTAAAGCGATGTGGGGACCTTCAAGGAAGTATCTGCTGTGAGTGCTAAGTCAATTAGAAATGTAATCCAATACTCTATAAAGTCTGCTTTACAGCTTATGCCATATGTTGTTTTTTAAGTGTGTCATTTTATTTTTCTAAAGTAGTCTGTTAGACTGCTTTTGTAATAACGGTTGGTACAGTCCGCCTTTGTAATCTAGGGTTAAAGTAGTGTAATATATCTGTATAAAAATGTAACTGCGTTTTAACAGTTCAGCATTATTTCATGAAATGAACTCATAACAGGATAAAGGAAGAAATGAATCTGATACTGATTAATGAACTTAAAATTAGTCATTGCAGAAAGCCTTTATACTGAAGCTTCTGAAATAAACGTAGCGAAAGTTACTACAATATCCAAGAGACTACTACACACAAAACAGATTCCACTCCTTTGAGTTTCCATTGCTATAAAACGTGCAGACTTTTGAAATATACTAAACTGACCTTCGCAAGACTCGATTCAATACATGGTGCAACTAATAACTAAACAGTTTCAAAACTTTTACGAAACATTGGTACGCAGCATATTACTGTAAAGGATTTATAAAAAAAAGTTTGCATTATGTCGTGGAATTGGAAGGAAACAGGATTGCGAAAGTGTGTGCAGAAATCATGATGGCATAATTGTTGGAAGCGTGAATAAAAGGAAGAAGGGTCATTAGCTATCACTGTGTGCAGGAGAATAAGCTTGAGAAACTTGCGACGTTCACCTAAGCGGAGCCATCCTAATCAATTATGTAGGACGAAATATGATAATAGTATAAAAGGTTAAAAACGAAAAGAACACAGCCATTTTAGACGAGTTAGAGATGTCTTGTCATCTAATCAGTAAAGTATGAGTATACTACATTATCCTACTCAATGTGCCACTGTATGAATATCCAGGATAGAAATAGTCAAATGATAGATATAGGTAAGAACGATTTTATTAGAGGTAAATATTGCGAAGAAGCGAGTCTTGATAGACGCGTGCTTAACATGAACATTGTAAATTGGTTACACAATCGTTGTGACTACGAATATATTTAGACTCTAGAAACATAGCTTTGTATTTTCTTGGGTTAATGCATAAGCCATGGTGGTTTAACCATTTCACTAAGATTTAAAAATCTTGATTCATATTATTTATTCTATTATGCAGCTCTGAAGGATAATAAGAAAATTTGAAGGCTACGGGCATAAACATGGTAACGGCAGTAAGTTAAAGCATTAGTTATTTCGTTGATGTAAATGTAACAATAGGACCAAATACACTGCTATATAAAATTATTTTTATCGATGATGATTTGTTATTAAAGAAGACGAAATGTTAGTGGCCGATCAGGTAGAAGTGATTACATCATACGGCAGTTTCAGAAAGTCTCAATTTAGGAATCAGGACGTTGTAATAAACAGATTGGAGAGCTTTGCTATAAATCAAAACAACAAGTATTTTTGGATGTCTATGATCCAAGGTTACTCAAAAAAACCTTCAGGTACATGAACCAACGCAGTCTTAATGCTTTGGTTATACTTAAATCCTAAATGTGGAGGTCTTACTAGTTTATCCCGAAGATTGCTTTGTATTAGTTCTTTAACAATACATTCTAATGACTTTGATGAAGCCGGGAGATTGAAGATTCGGCAGAAATCTACTGTACTACTCACAGTGCTAGTTTTGGGCAAAGGGCGTACCATTAGGTGTTTCCAAATTGATGGAAATGCTACATTATTTTATGGAAATATTAAAGGTGACAGTAACAAGCTAGGATATGAGGCAGGATTCGTTTCAAAAATTGTTATGAAATTTGGTCGGCGCTTACTGCAATCCAATTAACCTCAGCCTAAAATTACAAGTAATTTACCAAAGAGTAATCGTGTATCCACTGACGGTATGTAATTGATCGTGTTTGAAAAGCATGTGACCTACGTGATGTGTATCAGTGAGAACAAAATACTAGTGAACGACACTGTGCGTTCTGCAATAGGATATCCTCTAACTTAAACAGTTTTTAGTCTGTTTAGCAATCTTACCTCGTAATGGGGGACGTTAGGGGAATTCTAGGAATGTCAAAAGTTCAGGGTCATTGAAAATTCTGACACAAAATATAACAGATACCTGATATGTGAAATTATTCCAAACGCAAAACAACCAGCAGGCACCACTTAGCAGGAGATTTATGGGTACATATCTTTATTAGAACACTGCAAAACGAATCAAAAAGAGTCCCATATAAAAAGAGCATCTGTAATTATACCATACATCACAAGGAGCAATAAATATTCTCTAAAATTGTAGATACTTAATTGTTCGCACATTGCGGTGTTTTACCTTAGGATGAACTTTGGAACTTCTAAAATAGTAAAGTCAGGTGCGATGTTACTGGAATTTCTATGCAAGTGTATAAAGAGAACATTTTCCAAACGTTGAGCTAACATACAATACAAAAAATACATGAATGCGTACTACACAGGCATCATTTAGCAATGGGCTATTGTAAATAAAACTGCCCCTAGGAGATATTGGATGTATGAAAATATATTTGATAAAATTTATTGTGTAGCTATTATAGCCCAATGACCATTAATTTAGCTTACTTATACACTTACCTCAATAACAGTATCCGAAACTTCCATCTTCTCGCCTTTCACTTCTTCGAACTTCTGCGAGACCAAGGAGCTGTCGGATTTTGAAATATCAATAGAATCCACATTTGTTATTTGCTTCAATAATGCACATGAAGTAGCGTCACATGCAGTTTCTCTTATAGAACATAGTCTGCGTGGATTTGCTTTTACATTTCGATAATTCGTCTAGGGCTAATTGCCACTGAAATTTATAAAATGTGTGCAAATACTAGTGCATTGAAAATATCAATTAGTATATAGCCTTGGTCTTAGGAAAAAAAAATGTTTCAGTAAACTGAAATCACTAAAACAAAATATTTTACTATCATACTCAGAGGCCAAACAACTACATAGTAAGCTGGCTACAATTTTGCAACAAATTCGCTAGTTGTCGGATTGGAATTTTGCTACAAATTTTACACGCTAAACTTGCTATAATCCTTTATTTAAACGTTGGTAGACAACCATCGAGCTTGTAGCGAGAAAAGATTTCAGCATGCAGTGGGATTCGAACAATCTAGAGATTTCTTTGTTGTCAACTGCTCGTCATTTTACCACTGCTCCACAATTCTTCGAATGAATGAAGTATTTTTTACTAGTCCCTTTATGTTGCTAAGACAGGTTGTGGATTAAAAAGATGCAAATATGTTTAAATTCGATACTAGGTCATAGATAGATCAAAGTTTATTGATCTTGTGATAGAGTAGAACAATGAAGATGGCTTATTCGTAATTTTTGGCAGGCGAGTCACCAAAAGACTATCAAAAATTTCAGTTCAGGTAGCATACATTAAAAAAAACTGACTGCCAATTTCCCACACATTACGCTAGTTTGAACCCACTATCGCTTAACCTTGACTTCCTATACAGTAAAATACTAGCAGTGGTATTTTTTGTTGGATTACTAACTGGTGCACCGGGTCCCTCAAAATCCTTCTTTTTTAAAAGCGTTCTTTGTTCCTTCATATATTTCATCCCTTTCCTTCCTTCTGTATTTTCAACATTTTACACGTTTTTCCAAATTATACGTATTTCCCGAAAATAAGATAATTAATTCAAGTTAGATTATTATTTTTAGTTTATAATACCCAACACAAAGACCAAGAATGTAACATGTCATCGAATGGAGCAGTACAGAATTCACATTATTATGAATTTTAGGAACAGGTTCATCAGCGGAATGTCAAAGAAAAGTCAACGAGATGTCACAATTTTGAATTTCAGCTTATATCACTGCATTTACTTAAGAAACTGCCTTCGTATCATAAAGAGACTACGAGAAAAGTTAGAGACTATCAGTATTAGGCACAACAATAGCTACAGTCACCAACTAAAACAATCTGTTTTTTAATCCTAGGTTCGAACCCCAATCAAGGCATTAGAAATAATTTTCTGCCACAGATTTGATGTTTAGCAACATAAGTTTCTAGCAAGTTTGGCGTTGCAGAAAGATTTAGCAAATTTGGAGCAATGTAATGCTAAACTTTGTGCAAAATTTCAATGCCAAACCATGTACAAACTTACTACAATTTTCAGTGTTATCTGCTAAACTTATAACATCTTCCCCCTCCCCCCCAAAAAAAACGCAAAATTTATAATGCAGTAAAACTATATATAAATAAAATACTAGTTTGTAGTTTATCTGGTGTTACAAAAAACTCAATAAAGTATACAAGACTTTAAATTGCAGCTAATTATAAGCGTAGATCATAGGGGACGCATATTACAAGAATAAAAACGATTGACAAAAGGAAGTCGAAATATATAAATTAGAGCGCTGGTTCATAAATCAGGAAAGGAGATGATATTGCCTTTCTTCTGTTAAACACTGAATTGATAGGGGACTAGAACACAAAACAAGCTATCATAAAAGGAAATTTCTATATCGAATATTGAATTGTGCACGTTAGTAATCCCAATATTCTGCTTTCTTACGATTTTCGTGGTGAGAGAGCATTAATATAGCGTAGTGTTTTAAACGCCGAAAAAAAAAAGACTGGAATTTTTAGGAAAAAATAGGATTTTTCTCCGCAAGGCAAAAACATGGTTTTATTGACGAAATAGTTTTTTTTTGTTTGCTGTTTCATCACGAATACTCACCACTTTACAGATATTTTGTGATTTTCACCCACTTCAGTTAATAATTTAGCGAATCTAATGCATTTCAAGGCTCTTACAACTTGTTAGCGATTCGTAAATTTTTAACAAATGTTTTTTTCGGACTCAACCATTATACTTTTTTCTCTCTGCTCTCGATTCTGGTCATAGGAGAACAAAGATCCAGGTGACATTTAATTACATAATAATAGTAAAGTGATAGTAATTTATTATACAACAGAAAAGTGATAGAAATGTATTTTATTTTCTGCAATACTAAAGCAAGGAATCGAATGACAAAATACAACAAATAAAATGAAGTTTCATACACAAATATATTCGTTGATCATAATATTCTAAATTGAATAGGCATATTTCTAACAATTATCAATTGTAGAATGAGCAATAGAGTATTCTAATTTGGAACAGCATGTACATTCACAGTAGCAATAGCTGCTTAACCACGGGTCGTGTCTGTATAACACCCAGCTCTTTAAAATCCATATATACTACTTTTTTCTCTTTATACAAATGAGCTCCAAAAATATTCTGAAAGCATTGTATTTTATTATGAAATCACTTTCTTGGTCTATAAAAAATAATTTACAAAATAAATTATCACTGTTCTACACACATTTTGTTACATAAATGAAAACACCCACTTCTAACTAATTTGGGGGTGCTGAATATGAAAATGACATTAAAAAAGTTCGATTGACTCTCATTACGGTGTAATCGAGGCAGTGTTAAACACATTTTTATTTATGTGGCAACACTGTTGAAGGTCTGGCAACGTCGCATTACAATGTATTACGTCAGCATTGGTGTTAAAATATACCCGCAATACAGATCAATAACCAGTAGGATCAAGGAGGGCTACCCCCTAAATTATTGATGGACCTACCTAAAATTGCTTTTATTTGGGGGAAATCTTAGTATTCTGGTTAGGTTGGGTCTCTTCTAACGTCCTCTTCCCTCACCACCTTGTACATTACGGCTGGCATAAATAATGTGGTTACTGAGTCCGTACTTGGATTGTTGTTCAGGAGAAATTACATTTTTTATATACAGATGTAGAGCCGTTAAACGTTAAAAGCACTTACACTACGGATATTGAATTACTAGACTTACTTTTTTAACGCCTAGTCGTTTCAGTTAGCTTTTGTTCCTTCATTCCGAATACTCCGACGAAATTAAGCTTATATCGCTGCACTCCACTTCTCTTTGTGTCTTCTTTCCATTCTTGCAATTTGCTGATGAAAGCGCTCATCCTCAGTTACGCCGAAATGAGAGCCAATCGAACAATGTCCATTTCAATTTTAATGTCAATTTCGTATTCAGCACTTTCAAATTAGTTAAAAGTTTGTGATTTCATTTATGTAATAGCAAAGAAGTTAAAACTTGTAGAACAGTGATAAGTAGCTTTCACATTTGCTTCACCCTGAAACTGTTCAAAGTTCGAACGGGTTTATCATACTTATAAGGCAGTATTTACTTTCATAAAACACCAGTATTTTCGGATTTTGGTAAACCATATATTTTAAAACTTTACTGTTAGCATAGTTAATAAGATGGAGCAAAAAAGGTAAGTTTTCTGCTGCGTTAGATTATCCCATCGTTATGCAACACGGTGGACATTGGCTGGAAGCTCGAATCAATTGAATATACATTTATGGAACACAGCTTTGCTTCTGGGAGTTTCAATACAAATTTTATTATTCTAAACGTACATTTGTACCAAAAACAAACATTTTAACTATTTAGTAATCCTCAAATATTATTAGCTGCACCAAAATGGCAAAAAAAAAGTTATTTTCCAAAGTAGCACGAAAATTTAAATAAAAAAAGTACAAGATTTTTCCGCCGATCAATTCTTTCCTAAGCTACTTAAAACTGGTACTCATCTGCTTCAACACATAGAATATGAAAACCGGCTAATGCAATCCACAGATCTAAATCTTACCCAAAGATGCAAACTGATATCAGAACTAGATGATAAGAACTCATACATAAACATTATGGGATATAAAATAAAGATTAATGTATTTCAAATAAAGGGAACAATTCGTTATACTAGTTTTTCGTCCTCCTGCAATAATCATAATAATAATAATTATTATTTTAGCCGTCGATATTAGTTATTTTAGTCACGGCAATTTCATAACTTGTCATTTAGTCTTAAATATGACCAGAAACAACTATTTTACCTTGCATTAAAATGCACGGTCATTAATTAAGTAGTCTATGGTATATTGGCTCTAACGTGGTGAAGTCAGTACAGTTCAAGTAATTTTACAATGCAAGAATATTAATTTAACAAAATGCCATTCAAAGACAATCATAAACATTGTGTTTTTGAATTGGCACAGTCTATCATGCTGTGATTTATACTATTAGGTGGGTACACGGCGTGTACCCGCGTATACCCTCCATTCCACCCCTGGAGACAAGATAATGAACAAGATTGTATCCAGAAACAGTTAAAGCGATACAGGCCTTGTACCTTATGTAAAATGCTATTACATATAAATACATTTGATAACATGTTCAAATACAAAATGCAAACTGCTTCTTGTACATAGCGTTTAAATATGATTTGCAACTCTTACAAATTCCTTTCTATATTTAAAGTAGTGTCAATTTGCTCGCTATGTTGATACTGAATAAGGTACTAGATAACTTAATAAAAATTGTACAATCATAAAACATTTATTTAAAATCATTTTTCGAGTCTTATTTTAGAAGCTACGGATAAATTTTCCACACATTCACGCACAACTCTACGGTATATTCTGCATATACCTTTGTACACTAACCTCAAATGTGATTTATACCTGCGTAATACTTACTGATGCTCTATCTTACCTCGAAAAGACTGTGGAAACTTCCAGTGGCGTCGAGTATTGTGTACAATACTCATTTCATAAAAATAAACTTATATGTGGAATTTTTATCTAACAATGTATGATCGTATATAAGTTGTAGGTTACAAACACCGTAGAATGCCTTTGGGCTATTAACGTTACATTTCACGAAAAATAGTCAGAAATATTATTGGATAATTTGTTAAAGAACTTTTTTATGAACTTTAGGAGTAATTAATTATGTTATTCACGAAATCAATTCTTGAATAGATCTATTGAACTATTTTTGTAGCTTTTATTTGTTTTATAATTTACTGACCTTGCATCAAGATGCAACTATTTCACCTCCACGTCTTCGTAGGTTACTGTTGATAAAGAGACGAATAGCGATTGAACTTGACTTTAACCAATTACTAATCATTCGTCTGCCAGTGCCAGACTAGGTGAGTTTGCAATATTGCACATTTTTATCATTTGCCGCTTGGTGTCGTTGATGGCTACCTTGTTACCTTCATTTGTTTCGAGGGCGATTGTTTTCCAAGGGTTTGTGTGGGAGGGAGGAATAAGCGCGAAACATGTCACAGGAAATAACGCGAAAGAAACTGGCGCGAAACGGAATAAGCGCGAAAGTAACTGGCGCATAAGAGTGAAACGGAATAAGCGCGAAACGAAATTAGCGCGAAGTGGATTAAGCGCGAGAGGAACTGGAGCGAAACGGAATAAGCGCGAAAAATTGGCGCTTATCCCTTTTCGCTCTAATTCCGGCGACCCAAATTAACGTTCCATGATCAAGACGCCCCTTCGAAATAATTATGCTTTAACGCACTAACAATCAATAAAATGTTCAAAGCAATCCTCTTTTCTTGGTGAGAGGATCATAATACCAGCAATACTATTGTTGTTAATAAGATAAAAACTTGGAGAAAGATAAAAGCATGTAACGTAAGGTTTGAAATATTCGGTTCTCGAAAGTTGGCACTCAACCAGAGGGCTGTTTTATGGTCAACAGAATGAAATAAAATCTTATTCCGCACCTGCATGTTCCAGACTACAGTATTGTTTTTATCCCCTTGTCCAGAAACCTGAATTAGTGTTTTTTGATGTTTAAATGCAGCAAAAGCTTAAATTGTGCTTGAATAAACTGTATAGGTTGTTGGTTTCAGTGAAATAAATACACATTTCCATATTTCATCCATTATCGAAAAAGGAAAATGCACATATCATTGTTTCGTAGTTTTCCTATTCTTTTTTACTATGTTCTCTGTTAGCAAAAAATACATTTCTTCGAAAAGCTCATTTGAAAATGCTTTCAGCGTATGCAGCAGCTTTCTAAACAAACAGCAAATAAATAGATAACATATATTACTTATAGCACTTCAGAATCTTTGTTTACTGAATCTATTGATAATTTTTTTTTGACATATTTTTACACACAGCTGACATAATTTAACCATTGCATTTGGCGTTAGAAAACAGGCAATTGTTAAGAGGGCTCCTCGCTCCAACCTTCCCATTTTAACATTTTCCAAAATATTTAAAAAACTAAGAGTTTTATCAAAAAATGTAAATTGATAGCGCAGTAGAACTTACGAATAACTATGGAATGCAATAAACAGCGATCTAGAGATCATGTCCATTGACAAGTGATACGTTTTCAAAGATTATGACGTCATTATTTGATAGAAGTCTGAGCACTCATCAATCGACAATATTTCGAGATCGCTGTCCACCGCATTTCATAGTAATTTGTAAGTTCTAGTGCGCTATCAATTAGTATTTCAGATAGTACTCTTAGTTTTTTAAATATTTTGAAAAATGTTAAAAATAGGGGGATGGAGCGAGGAGACCTCTTAAATCTCTTCACCAGGATAAAGGCTAGAGGGGGCAATTAAAGGAATTAAAGCGTCTGGCGAGAGTCGAAATCCAGTTATGCGAAAATTGTCGGAGGACCAATAGGTATAGGTTTATTAGCGTTCAGTTGACACATATTGTACATATGGTATGGAACCTGTCATAAAAATATTGTGAATAAAATTTTTAAAAAATATAGCTAAGCAATACATAGGGGTCCTTTCATACGAAGATATACATAAGTTAAGGGAGCCTATATAATAATACAATTTACAATATATATTTCCACTAGACACAAATAAATTCTATATTATCCTTGATTTAATTAATATAGGCCTACTAATAGAAATAGAATATAGTTATATTTACTATGTTCAAATAAAACATTACAACACGTTGAAAAAACATCTAAAAATTATTTACAAATTATTCTGCAGACTAGAATCAGTGATGAAGTAGGTACTGGTGAAGCTGGTTTTTGAAGACATGAATTGGCTCTATTTCTTTCAGTTCTGCTGGCAATTTGTTGTACATCACAATACCTGTATATTTACGTCCTTTCTCATATAGAGTTGTGTTATGAGGTATTACAGAGGAATCGTGTTTGTTTCTCGTATTATACAGATGGTGATCACAGTGGCGAGCAAGAACATCGCTTAAGTTTTGCTTTACATATAATAGCAGTTGAAGGATGTATAGAGAAGGTAATAAATTGAGTGATTTCAATAGTGGTTTACAATGTTCGTTAAGCTTTGATTTAGTAATTATTCTTATGCCTCTTTTCTGAAAGTTAAATATTATTTTGCTTTTTCGCGTGTTACTCCAGAAAATAATTCTATAGCTAAGTAATGCTTAAAGAGACTAAAACATATTACTTTCAGCGTAGATAATTTTAAAACGTTTGAAAGAATCTTCATAGCATAGCACACCTGACTTAATTTATGAGCCAACGAAACTATAAGCTTATCCAATGAAAGGGTATCCCTTATCCATACTCCTAGCAATTTGACTTTTTTGTATATTGTGCTGGTGTATTATTTAATGTTATGCTCACTTGCTTTGAGGATTTGTTTTATTAGTAGTGGAAACTTACAGCCAATGCTTTATGTACGTTTAGTTTCACTCGTCTGTAGGCCTATGTGTTAGCATGTGTCTTTTTAGACTGCTCTTTTGACTGAATTTATTTCCACATGTTTCACATTGAAGCAGCTTCTCGTCCGTATGCGTTAGCAAGTATTTTTTTTTTTCTGATCACTTTTATGACTAGATTCATATCCACATATTTCACATTGAAAAGTATGTATGTGTTAACACATGATTTTTCAGATGACTTTTTAGAGTACATTTATACCCACATCTTTCACATTGGAATGGCCTGAGTTTTGTATGTGTTAACATGCCTACTTTCAGAATACTCCTTTGATTACATTTTAATTCCCGTTTCAAATTGAAAAGCCCTTTCGTCTGCATGTGTTAACATGTGCAATTTCAGAGTACTTCTCCGAGTAAATTTATGTACACGCGTTCCACATAGGAACAGCTCCTCGGATGTATGTGTTAACATTTGTCTTTTCAGACCATTCTTTTGATTATGTTTAGATCCACATATTTCACATTCTAAAATATTATCTCCTTTGTTACTTTCCATGTCTCTTTTCGGTAATTTATATCCGCATATTTGATACTGGAAATGTTCCGCGACTTAATTGGCTCGTATTTTTTTATTTCAGCTAAAATTGTAGTAAAATTTTATTTCAGATATTTTGTATTTTTGGCGGTTTTACAATCTTTGAAAAATAAATAAATAACTTTTTCATGCACCTTTAGCGTCTGCTTTCCTCTTAACCCTGGAACCTTCGCGTGGGGTAATTGCGACCTTACGTAGTTAACTGTTTGCCACACAGCAACGGTTTGTAGTAGTTTCCCGCCGCTCATAGTGATATTGTAACTTACATCGGTCTTTAAAGCCATGGTCAGTTGCTTTCGATAGCGTCTGTTCTAAATAACAGCGAAATTATTTTCTTTAGGAGTCATGCTTATCCCCAAGCGGCGCCCAGTGCTGAATTTTGCGATAAACGTGGCAAAAACGAAAAATAAAGTTTCTACGATTTTCACGTCGTGCATTCCAATAACAAGTGTATTCATCCTGTCACCCCCTGTGATGGACCAATCCATTCGTACATGCGCTGGATGACGTCAGGAATAATCCAAAGTCTGTCTAAGCTGTTGCAGTGCAAACAAGTAACTATAATAGGTGATAAATATTTAGCTGCTGTTGGAAACTTAAAAACCGCACCACGACACCTGCATAAGGGAATCAACTCCTACAGGTTTGTAGATAATATATAAACAGTGGTAAATTGAATGCTGTCAAATGTACCTGAAAATAGACCAATTAATTTGGTAATGTTAAAATTGATTAGTATGAGAGAAATACAACAAGGAATTTGAAAATGAGTAACTTGGAGTAACACTATGTAAATATATCCATATTGAAGCTTGTTCCACCTATTTTACGGATCAAGAGATAGCTGTCGCCCGTATCTGCCCGAATTATGTTTAGAAGTGTTTGATATCGTAAAATGCATGGAGCTTCGCCACCCTGGCTCTATAGGGAAGCGAGAGAAGGCTTTGCTCCAGGTAGGCCTAATTCACATATCAAAATACCAAAATGGCCGAAGTTACTAATATGTTAACTCAGTTATTTTTAGAGCTATCTAGAAAAGAACAGTATGGTAGCCCGGGGTTATTTGATCATAGTTTGCAATCAAATTTGAAGAGTACGCTATTATTCCAGTGAGGCTGTTTGTTGCGAAATAACCATGTTTTTGTATGCCTTATACAGTGCATAAATTACTTGTCCACGGGCCCAAAGTTATACAATCAGCTCTTGTTCCTATTGTGTAATGTTGATATCGGAAAAGCAATGTGAATTTTACAAATTTGGATTAAATATTAATTAATCTTCAAAACTCCGGGAAAATAAAAACAATATTCCAAAATACAATAAAAGTGAAAACGTACTATAGTAACAGAGCCCTTAACATATTCTGCAGGGTCACAAACCTGCTTATCCCACGGTAGTAGTTTGTAGTGTGACAGCATTGCAAACCTTTTGTCGTTGTGAGAAAGAAGACACGCAGGGAGTTATTTACCTAGGCCTATCGCAGTTAAACATGTTTTCAGAATTCATTAAATTTCAAGTTGAGAGTAGAAAACTTGTTGTAACAAAATCTTGAAATGTTTGGTGGGAGAAGGGGAACAACATTTGTAAAAGGTGCATGTAAGAATATTTCCAGGCCGCCGCCACAATGCTGGTGTTGTTAAAGTGGCCACGATCCTTCGCTGATACAATGACTAACCAAAACTTCGATTCCAGTCCAAGCATATCATCCAGCTTACTGTTATCACGATGTCCCGAAATAACAACATGTGTCGGCCCGAATTTTTATGAGATTTACATACACGACAATAAAGCATAAATACTCACATACTTATAATTCCGATTTGAAGTAGAAACAAGCTAGGATATTAAGCGTAGTTACTATAAAAATTAACAACTTAAAAACATTGTACACCAGGATAATGCTTAGTGAATATATCATAAACCTCACTAAAACTAAAATTTAAAACATAACAGTTACTACTATAAAATAAGGGAATATCGTAAAATAAAAATGTGTAGCGAGACAAGTGAATACTAGAGTAAAAATACAAAGTACTTACAGAAATAACGCACGCAATCGACATCTCTATTTCGTGAAACCTGATTATGCGTTTAAGAAAATGTAAAATACTGTCAGACCTCTCATTACAAAAAATATGTTATCAAAATTTTCACGAGGCACATCGAACATGGCGAAAGTCCTCAACTGAACGTCAGTATTAACAGGAGAAAACATTCCATATTAAGAGTGTGACATGAGTAGCAAACATATTCTCGAAGGCGACCAAATTTAGCCCTATTAATAGAATATAAAAACTAAAAAGTTTTTGTTCCATTCCGCAGCTGAAACTTAGAATTAAAAAGCGCAAAAAATAGGGTTAAAGTGAGTTACCATTCAGAGTTGCAAGAAACTCAAAATACTCCCAGAAGGAAATGGACGACGAAAGGTGCTTAAGTTTCACCACATTACTGGAAAGGACATCAACATATGCACAAAAAAAGCGTTAAGAAAACAGAACAAGTTCCAATTTAATATATATCTCGTTACACTTTTCTCCACATTTGATACCACGTGGACTAAATAAATTCTTAATGTCAAATTGAGTTCACTGAAGAATGCCAAGACTTATTTGAGAAATCAACCTACAGATTTTGTCGCGTCTCTTATGAATACCGTTATCAGACAGCATTTTAATTAGTAACTTTACAAGTATAGTTAAGGGAAGAATTCTATTAGTAAATGTTGACCTATGTCAATAACACAACACCAGGCAAAGTTGCTGAGTATCACTTGCAAAAGTGCAGGGAAGACTTGTATAAATAAATATTCATATAGGTGAATATATATAATTCCAGGTAAAGCCATTTAGTATCATTTATAACTTCTTGATGCAATATTAGAAATGTTCAAAAAATCTGGGATGACTTGAAATTAAAGTCATGCAGTTATATGTTGACAACCTAAGTCCTTGGAGTTAATTACAGTTCCAGCGAGATCTTGGAGGGTACGAAATATGCAGATATGTATCAATCCGTACTGCGTCCATCCAATATGAAAGAACTTAAATGCTCAAATTGCAGGAAAATTAGCTCCTTTATATCAAGTATTAGAAGAAAATTAGAAATTGTTGCCCAAATATAACGCTAGCACTGACGAGATTAGCCAAAATTAAGCCGCTAATTATGGCTGATACTAGTGTTCTAAAAACCCGGAAAAATTGAACGGCGAAAAAAAAATATGAAAAAAAGTTTCTTCAATTTTTCAAGGTACGTTCGAAAAGAGCGGGTTTTTTGTCATTTCGGTGTAGCAAACATTATTTAAGCATTAATAAATAGTTAAATGTTTGTTTTTGGTACAAATATACGTTTAGAATAATAAATTGTGTATTGGAAACCCCAGAAGAAAAACTGGGTTCCATAAATTTATATCCAATCGATTCCAGCTTCCAGCCAATGTCCTAAATGTCATATAGGACTATTGCATTACGATGGGATAATCTAATGCAGCGGAAAACTTATGTTCCTTGCGCCATCTTAATATCTTTGCGAACAGTAAAGTTTTAAAATATATATTTTACCAAAAGATAAGAATAGTGGTATTTTACGAAAGTAAATAATGCCTTATAAATATGATAAACGTTCGAAGTCTGAACAGTTTCAGGGTGAAGCAGGTAGTATGTGAAAACTACTAAAAAGTTATTTTGTAAATTATCACTTTATAGTCCAAGAAAATGATTTCATATTTAAATACAATGCTTTCTTAATATTTTTGGACCTCTTTTAAATAAAGAAAAAAAATATAGGAATGTCACATTAAATCAGTGGCGGTTCGTGCCTAAGGCAATAGGTAAGGGCTACAAAACCGTCAATATACCTACTTCCATGATCTCATCTTAGTAACTGAATATCCAGGCTTTACCGGTTTATACATAATATCTACTGAACGTTGAAATCCCTTTTGCTGGATTAGATCCCTTTAGTATCAATGCTGTTTTCCTTAATTCATACCCTCCAAACTCAAATCTCATACGTTCCTGGAGCCAGCTATCTGCTTCTCTTTGACATCAGCAAACCAATATATTTCTGTACTAAATATATGAACTCACACAACCAATGGAGTAGTAGACCAAAATATAGTACCGGGGCGCTTGATTGGCAAATAGTTTTTAAGAGTTTGAGTATGGCAAGTACCGTGTACATAAATGTATATCTACATTGCAGTAAAGGAATGATATCACTCCGGCGACAATAATCAATTGCACGTGTCAGCACACCCCAGCCAAATCAAATTTGATTATATTGACCAAAAATCTGACGAACTTTTTAAATAATTATGGCTTTCAATGGAACGGACAGTAATTACCTCTGTAGCGTAGGGCTACTAGATGTCCCAATATAGTATCTTGCAAATATAAAATTGCTTAATATCTTTTACATTAAAAATGCTTAAATAAATTTAATAACACAAAGTTACACGCCGCTTCCTGACTTCTAAGAAACATGTACCGGAGTATTTCTTTCCTCTAGGTGCAACTGGCTCTACTACACACACGCAGACAATCCTTTTCCTATTAATGAAACTTCGCACGTTCATTTAATCCTTCTTATTACAAATTTATAATCTTGAGTCAAGTTCTCACATCCTATATCATGCAATTATCGTATATGTTTTACCTTGCAAAGAAAATGTGATTCTGTTGTATACTTTAAGATTTAAATCAGTATCAAACATGAGGAATTTCATATCTACTACACCACATCTTCTCTACCCCTTTACGTTCCATTTCATTTTTACTCATTTCCGCACAACCCATGAGGTAGAGTGAACTGGCGCGTTTTTTTAACGTGGTATCCCCAGGAGGCCTACTCCACAATTACAGAATTGAAATTCCTTGTCTCCGTTAACGTTTCTCTGAACTAATAGTATGCGTTTAAAAATCACAAATTAGCTAATGATTTCAATTATACATTTCATTGCATCATTTTGTTATGTCTTATTGATTAAATTTATTCTTCGATTCTTGAGAGCTACAAATTTGTCCAAAATATCTGAGTAGAACGGTTGTTTTTCCATTATGTCACGTAGCAATTATTTTTGAATGGAAACTTTTGCCAAAGAAGAAAGTCTATCTTGAGACATTGAACTCCTCAAGTATGTTTTGATTCTTTTCAAGCACGAGAACGTTCTTTCCATTGATACACCGCTGGAGGGCATTGCCATGATCAGACAGAAGAGTTTATATTCTTCTTCAAATACGTCTTTATGGATGTTATCTTTTTGAAGAAGCTGAATTAAATTTTCAACTGGCTCAATATAGTATTTCGGACCGCGGTACAAAAGATCAAGTTATGTTCTTAAAGCGCTGTTGCTTCTTTAAAATATTTTGGTAATATTCCTGTAATGATGTAAGTGCATCAGAAGCAAACTGTGCAATACTATTCAAATTTCGATGCATCTGCTAAACAAAAAAAAATTAAGTTTGTCATTATCTTGAAATATAACACTCATCTCCATCACAATATTATCTAGGATTTCAAAAAGTAGAATCTTGTAGTTCTGTTTGATTTCTTCTACATATACATTGCACTGTCTTTTCTCAGCCAACTCTGCCTGTCGCTGGCTGATTAAAACATTTTTAAAAAGTACGAGTCACTTCTGTTGCTTTCAATCATCTGTGGTTCTCTTGGTCATTGCAATGCAGAAGTTAATGTCAGGTGATTTATTTTGAAGGACATCAAAGAGTACTCCAGTTATTTAGAAAATATCACTGAAAATCAAGGACAAGAAGAAAATCTCAAAATCATTCATGTCATTCAGATATCCTATTGCAAGATGAATGGAAGTTTGATCTGATTCAATATCGTCTCTAATGCTCTTGAACACGGTTTTAAACCGCCCACTCTTCAACGATGACAGCTAGAAGTTTTAAATTTGAATACCAACGAACATCTATTGCAGTTGGTATATGTTTTCCAACAACAGTATCCATTACGTACGTTCGTTTGACGAAATATTAGAAAAACGAAAGTATTCCACTGATATTTGCAAAAATGATGCGACATTTGGAAATTCGTTTGAAGCTCTGTTCTAATACTAAATAGAGGAGATGCGCTAGACAGTGAACGAAAACTGCTTGAGGAGCCACATCTTTCACTCTTTTCTGTAATCCAATTAGATGCCCAGGCATCACACTAGCACCATCGTAACACTGACCAACAAGATTTTATTTGAAACTGAACTCCCCTAAACATTGTCGATTAGAATAAATAATGCTTCTACTGTCCGATCGGAGCTGACATTGTAAAATCCTAAGAATCCCACATAGCAAAATGACGTCCCAGAGATATCTGACGGATCTCCTGGCAGGATATCGGGACGTCCGTAGGACGTCCTGTTTAAGTCCCGTTTACATCCATGTGACGTATAGTTATAATTAATCCTTCGTATAACCATACGAAGGCATATCCTTCGTATAGGTATAATTAATTAAATAATAATAAAAGTAAGGTCCATTTAATTTATAGAAATTCCAGGTAGGTAATCCCGCACGGTTTTCCGAGGGACATCCAGGGGACCTCCATACGGGATGAGCTGTTTGTATTGCCCACAGAGTTATCCCACGGACGTCCTTAGGACATCGCTATGGGAGCAGGACCATTCTGATGGTAATGGGATCTAAATGGGGCGTCCCAGGGACGTACTCTGCTATGTGGGATCGTTCTACTAATATACCGGCTGGATCAACGAACCTGACTATAACGGAGCATTGCGAAGTTTGGTTAATATCGATTGTGTAATCAATCTGTATAGAAAAAAGTCACTACCAGTTATTTAATTCTAAACATAATCCTGCATATAATCTGAAATAGACTCTATAAGCTTATTCTGGATTATCGTCGATTCTCCACTGAAAACATTTCTTATCTTTTCATAATGATTTTGAATTTCTAAAGAACTCTTTGAAATTACTAATGACAGCAGTTCTCTAAAATTTCCACGATTTAGTGAAGAAATACTTTCATCGTGCCCACGAAATGCCAATTTTTGTTTGCTTAAGTATAGCAAAACATCAATAACTGTCTCCATGGACAGTCGATTCAACAGAACACTTTCATTAAACTTTGTAATATGTAACCGAGAATTTTCTTTCAGAGCATCAGCTATTGTACTTCTTTTTTTCTAAATGCTTCAGTTGTAAAGAACATTTAAGATGCTCAGCAGAATCGGCATATTTATGAAGAGATCGATTCACATTTTAAAAGTCAGAAAATCCACTTGCATTCCACGTATGTTTCTTTACACCGGCCAGTAGCACGGACAACAGAAGAGTTTCTGTAAATAATAACTTCCACATAACCATTTATTTTCACTATACCACGAATCTTTAAACTGTTTTATGTATGACTTCCCTTTAGATCTATGTTCTTTTCTTACACTAATCGACAACGAAGGTCTACCAAAGAAAAACGCGTCCTTTTTATAGTCGTCTCTCCAACGTGAAAACGGTGTTTCCAACAGAGTACATAGAATATCATTAATGGGATTCATTGTAGAAGGGCTGTAATAATAAAGAGAATTCAATATATTAAAATTCGTCAATGAACACCTGTAGCAAAATACTACTGCTAACAAGTAAT
>JAGDQP010020786.1:0-32711 GCA_022664845.1 Lepisma saccharinum | reverse complement strand
TTTCTTTCTCTCTCTCTCTCTCTCTCTCTCTCTCTCTCTCTCTCTCTCTCTCTCTCTCTCTCTCTCTCTGTGGGTGTCTGTTTCAGAGAGAGAGAGAGAGAAAAGCAAGAAAGAAAAGAAAAGAAAAGAAAAGAAAAGAAAAGAAAAGAAAAGAAAAGAAAAGATAAAACATAAACATTTGTTTTCCTGAGTTAAAGAAAAGGATCACGCTAGATTTTGCCATTATGTGAAAGGCACTATGGCATATTAACCTTTAAAGTACTTTTAATTATGCTAGGAGTGGCAACTCTGTTTTAAAACATTTTGTCTTTAAAACATAATCAGAGATAGCAAGTAAAGGACTTCAAATTAATAATCGACTATGAAGGCAAAACGTGGGATGGGGAAAAACGAAGAATATATTCCACTATGGTTGCGAAGCAGGAGGGAAAGAGGCAGTTCGGAAGATCGAAATGTCGTTGGGAGGACAATATTAGAAGGGCTCTTTGAGAGGGTAGGGAAACCAGCTTGCTCTTGTACACGAGCACACAGAGAGGTGGTGAACATTGATTTTGACGATGAACTTACAGATTCCATAAGCCATAGAGTTAGCATAAAGTTTTGTTGAGAGTCAAAACACTTTTTTCAGTTATTAGAATAAAAATCATGTTGTTAGAGTGATGCTTGCTACTATGTTTCTGGATATCCTTGAGAAATAATTCACACTCTTCAAGGTTAATATGAAAACGTGAAATTATTATTAAATTTTCTGGTACTGAAAAAAAAAAAACTGTAGAGAGGCGATTGAGTTTAGAGCCTCACGGGATGCAAAAGTTGGTTACCGGGCTGCAAGTTGGGGACACGCCTGGCCTAGATTCAGTTTATGAAATAAAAATATTACGAATTTCTCTGTTTCTTAAACTCTGTGTATATGAAACTGATCTTCCAATATACTTATCTGAGAATGGGGTGGCGGTGGTTTCAACTTGACTATTTCCCTTTTGCACACCAGCACTGCAAGACTATCTTCAAACATTTTTTTTTCTCGAATGGTGCAAGAAACATTGTATCATCTATATCTTTTTTTCTGATTTTATTTTTTCGTTTGTGATTGATTCTTCTGACACATATCCAAATAGCCTTTCTGATAAGTTGATTGTTGATGGTTTTCGATAGAGCCAACAACAACAATATCCAACCCCCCCTCCCTTTCCCTATACTTTCCAACATTTTCTATCATCTCCCCCATCTTCGTTTCTCACTTTATCTTCTTTTACAGTGCGTTGGATAAAGAAGGTGCCAAATCCAGCCGTGATGTGTTCAGCTGCCCAAACAGGATAAGCATGAAAGAAAAATTAATTTTTAGTTTGGTTGCTAAGGAAATAAAGGGGGGAGGGAAAAGAGTAAGAAAAAATAAAAGTATATATATATATATAGGAATTATAATAAGAAAATAATAAAGTATGGGGCAAATCAAAAGGTGACTGCCATGTTGGTTTTGATAAACTTGGTGTTTTTACGGTGAGGAGATTACGGCAAGTTCAAATTAGAAATAACAACATGAAAAAAAAAAAACATCTTGAGGGTAGAATGGGGGAAAAAATGACTCGGGTTATTTAAAAAGAAATTGGTGGGGGTGCAGGTGTCATCACCCCCTGCTAGTTTGTCTTCAACAGAAAAAAGAAATAGCAATTAGAGACCCATCAGGGGGCCGCCACCCAGGGCGCCCATTGTGGCCTTGAGAACCCGCAGAAAAACAGAGGAAGAAGGCCCCTGCAGACGGGAGTTACAGCAAAACAAGACAAGGCAAACACATTGTTGGAAGATAACTTCTACTACAGAAACCACTCCATGCGACCCCGTGAAATTTGTATTATTAATCTTCGCCGTTGATATGCCACAGCAAAATCCACTTCACTCAATCACAAAACACTTGTTTTCGTTCCACCAATACACACACCATAGCACCATTGTGGTGAGATGACTGCACCTCTACAAGAACTTTCTTCGTAACGTTACAGCGAAGACCTGACATCAGATTATGTGGTCTGCGAAACTGGAAAAAGAGAAAAGACAATGTAAAATTAATTTAAATGCCTTTTATCACTACTGATGAATTTTTGTTCATCTTTGTTTATTACCTTTTCCTCTTTCCTCCTTTTTTTTCATCCTGTCACTTCTCTTGAGCACCATCTTGTGGTTATTACTTTAATTACACTTCCTGTTTTGGCGGGAGAAATAAATTGTTGAAAAGTGAAAAATGGAAGAGCTTGAAAATTGATATCACGTTGTTTGTTAGATGGAGTCGTGCGTAGACCCTTCAACGCTATGTTGTTGGTAGGAAGGCAAGTATGAAATTAAATTAAAACAAGGACTAACACCTTGAATTCCTTATTTTTTTCTTTGTCTTCTGTTGATTTCTTGTGAACAGTCACTTCTCTAGACTAAAATATGTTACGTTTCATTATGTTCTACAGATGGAATCTTTAGACTATTTCTATAAAATACACACAAACAAAGAAAACGTGAAGTTGATTTTAGAATTAAAGTTATTTATTAATAAACTTCGTAAGTGAGAACAAAACATAATTGTAAAGATAAACAGAGGTAATTCTCATAGAACAAGCGAACTACATGTCCAATTTCTACCAAAATTTATACCATTTCTGGTTCGTCGGATAAAAGCTTCATATTTAAATTACAAAAAAAGGTTGGACTTACAAGTGAACATACTGCTAAGACATATTAGAATTATATATCTTTTGGAAGATTTTTATTACATAAAAAAAAAGTAAGATTCTTGTCTGTGGAGAGTGATCAAAAAGTATGGTCATACCCTTATGGTTTGAAATTGCAGAATGAAATTGCAGTAATAGGTAGTTGGAGGGAGGTAAGGCGCAACCTGCGACGCATGTCTCATTTTAGTATGAAAATAAAATTACGATGTAATAGTTGGTTCCGAGAGTGGAAAATGTAAAGATACAATTACATCTACAATTGGAAAAGATATTACAGGCGGAATAGAATATTAACAGCACTTTCGCGTATGCCCACCGCTAATCGGGGGCTGTTTCTTCTCCCCCCCCACGACTGACGCCACCCAACTCCCTTCAGACGCACCTTGCTCCCCGTGCACACCTCGTGAATTATATACATCCTAACTTTTAGTAGCCTCTCAAGCAATTAATAATAATCAATATGAACATATAAAAATATATTTTGAAAGAAAAAAGAAGAAAAAAATATTTCCCCCCCGCCGGAATTCGAACCCGGGCTTTCCATTTAGTAGGCCAACGTCTTACCAATGCACCACGCTAGGACCTGGCAAATGCTGAGTTTGGCCGTTCTATTTACAGTCATTCATTACATCACATATAGCCAGCTATTACGTCATGACATTTTTTTTTCGATACTGAAATGAGACATTCCAGCTACCTGCTGGATGATATGTTCTTTAAGGCCACCATCTTGAAATCCGCCATATTGAATCTCGATTTACTTTTTTAAATGGGAAAGAGGGTTGTGTAAATATCATTCTGGGTTAGACTTTCAAGGGGAAAAACTTTTCTGAAGACAGTCTTGTATTATTGTGAGAGATGAGGGTAAATTACACTAATATGGGGTAATGACGCAATAGCCTGAAAACATTCATTTCCCCTTTGAAATGACGACGGAAATGAAACCCAAATGAATAATAATTCATATCGATAGGGCATACTATACCCAGGAACAATTCAGGCTATTGCATTATTATCCCACACTAGTGCCACATAGAAGACATCAGCAAATGTTACTCAAATACACTTGTAACAGAAAATGTGTGAAATATAATTAAAAATGATTTACTGTGTTGAAAGTACCAGCAGGGGAGGAGGGGACTCACAATTGAAGAGTATGGAGCAATAAACGGGTGTCCAAGAATGAGATTTCTTGTCAAATACAATTTAAAATCTAACTCAGATTCACTCCCATGTCTTAAATATTCTTAAAACTGCCATAACTTGTCGATCTTGAATTTAAGCTTTCGTAACGGTTAGCTGTGATTGGGTTCATTCACGGGACTAGTGTAGTACTAAGCGCTGAGATAGCATTTTAATCGTATTGGTTGCTACCTGTAGGCTAACCAATAAGATTCAAGTGCTCTCTCAGCGCTTAGTTCTAACCTTAGTCCGTTGAATGCGCCCGTTGTTTACTACTTGTTAGATATGTGAATTCATTTTCTTTTTTAATGGACAACCCCCTTTGTTTCCCTGTACTCAATTGAAGTAACAACAGGTTCGCGTTACTTGTTCTCTTTTTCTTCACCTTTCGGTCTACCGTCTTATGGAGTCCGTTACTCAACCAAGATTTAATATACTTCTCTGAATGCCATCTGTTGACGGGTAGCCTTAAAAGTTTGAAGTCCATCTTGTGACAGGCGTTACTAATATTCGGAGTGTTTCTTCCAAAATATTCAGATGCTGAATGCTTGTTCTGCTTTAGATAAATGAAGGTAACGATGATATTTTACAGTTTTTGGTATTTTAGGAAGGGGCTCTAAGTTCCTTCGTTAATTTATGAAATCATTTATGCAAGCGTCAAACGCGCAATCACTTTACTATAAGATTAATGTTTTCCTTCTCATTCGAAGAAGAAATATCCACGTCAGAAGGCCACGTGATTCGATTCAATATTAAGAACAGATTTTATATTTGCCTCTGGTGATCTCCGGATTCACGTCTACTTTGTATGTTGCCAATGACACTCTCTGGAGTATCTAGTCTCCTTATAATCTCCTTATCATTCCTTCAGAACAGAACATCTGAAAGGCATTACAAATTAGTTTCCTCAATCAAGATTTTGTACTTGCCTTCAGTTTTTCTCATTAACGGTGTGGATCACTCCCGCCATCTTGGTATGGCCTTTCCATCGATTTACATGGAAATCGTTTTCCTCGTCTTACGTCTCTCAGAAGTAGAATATTCAAGTTCTGCTTTCACGAAATTTGCCTTGGTGGTTATTTTGACTCTTGTAGAGTTTTGGCTTGTGAAGTTTCTTAAAATATATGAGTATAATGTATTATTAATAGTTTACCATAGAAATCACAATATGTAAACGGAAAATGATACTGTTTGTGAGTAAAATATTGCATTTCTATAAAACAGCATGGGTCAAAGAAAATATGACGAAACAATAGGCGAAAACAGAAGTTAACATTTACTCTTCTGAGAGACGTAAGGCTAGTAAAACAATTCCCATGTAAATCAATGCAAAGGTCATACCAAGATGGAGGAGGTGATCTATACTGTTAAGTAGGAAGCCATTGCAGACATTTTACTCTGTCGTTCAGCTTTCACAATTTTTTCCAAGAGATCAGAAGAGCATGAGGGATGATGTCTCTTCCAAAATGTCAACCATCAATGATTAGACCTTCCAAAGAGTTTGGATTCTCTACATCTTGGATAACATCTTATTTCTTTCCTATCTCTAATACGTAAATATAGGACCAGATAAGCTTTCTAAGCAGCCTTTGTGGTTCTAGCTGGATATTCATTGCATAATCCACACACGGATTCTTGCGGTCCTGTGAGTCTGTTAATCCACCCTGACAACCAAAAGCAATTCAATCCAATCAGTCATTTTCCGTCTATTAGTTATACAAAGAATCAAATCACTTTTACGATTAATTTAATAAACGGTTCAGCGAACTAACCAAAATATTAACCGGTGCCAACCGGTTGAATATAATTACTTCTTGTAGTCTTCAATTTTCATTTGTCTGTGTTTGTAACATGTTGCCAAGTTAAGTCGGTGTCTTAAAGACTAAATTATGACATTATAGATATTAGTTAAACGTCAATTTAAACCAGCTTTTGAATTTTAGACTCATTTAAAAGATTGCTTTCCTAATAAGGCGCTTTTCAATACAGTGTATTTTCTAGTACTTATCCTTGCTTATTTGTGCGAGTTTTCTATCTTGAAAGAATGTATTCTTTGCTTTCTTTTACTTGGACACCCTTTATATAAAAGACGACTGCAAATGCAAAGACCGAGTGTGTTTGAAACAATAAGGACGACAGCGAACATCTGTTTTTAAAAGATGTGACAGACGACGTACTTTTTGTGCCATGTTTTTTTTTTTCTGGAAGGACGGACGAAAACCCACAATAACCCTCTTCTGATCTTAAGCCATTGTCTTGTTGCTATCTCGAAACATCAACAGGACCAGGTACTTGGTTAATAGGACAATTAGATTTCAGTTAAGAACCTTGCGTCTATGGGGTGTGGTCCATTTGACAAGAAAAACAAAACATAACATCCCACATAAATTCCTAAGAATAGCGCTATAATTAGAGGGCGGTGGGGCAAAGAGGACCCATGATGATGCCACTTTTTGGAAGGTGTATGAAACAAAAAAAAAAAGTGTAGGGAAAGGGATGATTCTTTTCGTACCTCTGCTTGTGTGTGTTGCGTTGTCGTTTTCCTTTTGAAACTAACAAAACCACACCCCCTAGACTTTTTTTTTCTCAACAAGCTGCAACTTAAACAAACCCTGTCGTAACTTCAGGTGTTGATGACTTTGGATTGACACCTAAGCAACCTCTTTTAGAGACAGAGAAAGAAGAGAGAGAGAGAGAGAGATACAGGAGGGAAAGAAGTGATTGTTTTAACTTGCATGACACAGATGACAAAATAAACACTTCGTGACACAGAAAAAAAAGAGAGAAATGAAACGTACCTACCTCTCAATCAGACACAACTCTTTTACTTAAATTGACCAGCCATATGTACAAAATCTTTTATTTCTACATGTACCCAACTAACTCTATGGCTTAAGGAACTCGCAAGTTCATCGCCGCAGTAACAAACGTTCGCCATTAGATTCTATTCTGGGGGAGCATCAATCTAGTTTTCATCATCAACATCTATCTCTCGAAGATCACTTCTAATACTGTCATCCCAACGATGTCTCGATCTTCCCAACGGATTCTTTCCCTCCGTCCTGCTAATCACGGTGGAATATAATCTTCATTTTTCTCCCATCCGAGCTACAGGGTCTGTCCACCTTTGCCGCTGTTATTTTCTTATTCTTGTAATGTCGGGTGAATCATATAGTCTGTGAAGTTTGTTATTATGCAGTCTCCTCCATTCGCTGGTCATCTAGTCTTATTTCGACCCTTATATCTTTCTCAAACCCTTATTTTCAGACACACGCAATTTATGTTCATCTGCTAGGTTCGTACTCCAGCTTTCGCAACCATGAAGTATTACCGGAAGAATAACCATTCTGTATATTTTCAATTTTAGTTTTCGTGATATTAATAGCAACGTTATGAGTTTCTGGATTGAATAGAAACATGAGCTCTCCGATGCTAAGCGACTTTTTATTTCTTCTGTGATCTTGTGATTAAACATATATCATTATCAATAAGGTATATGTTCACTTTCATCAAAAAAAAAAAAAAAAAAAAAAAAAAAGGGCAGAAATTTTTTCCAAAGCTCCACAACCTGGAAGCACCAAACTAATATCTAGATAGCAAAGTATGTCCCACGGATATCTGAGGGACGTCCTGCCCGAGATATCGGCACATCCAAATGTCCGCTTTGGTCCCGAAAACAAGATTCGCATATGGTACCTGCAGGAAATGTTTGAGACACATATGAAGTATCAACGAGGCGTTTATGGGATATTCTAAATCTTGAATTTAACCCATAAACATCCAAGGAATCTTCGTTGGATCAAAAAAAGAAGCAAAAAGAAAACACTCTTGCTCATGTCCCCATGGGACTTTTGTGGAAAATTCCGACGGTGTACCATCAGGAAACTTTTGGGATATCTCACCATGACGTCCAAGGGACGCGGTATGGATTTCCTGAATATCCAGGGAAACGATTCGGCAGTTTAGGACATCCCTGGGACATTGCGCGGACATCCTAGGTATGCATGGCAAAGGATGATTAATGAAATGTTAATTATTACACGCTTTATATTAACTTGCTCTGTAATCTTCTTTCGTACAAATCTTGTAATTGATTTTTAACTCACTTCCCCTCATCCGATTTCTTTGAAATTTTGTAAACTTGCTTGCTTCCCATGACAATACAATGTTCAGTCATTAGATATACGACACAATAATCCAGTTAACTGTAATTAATTAATCGGAAATTATCCTTAAATGCACGCAACGTGCATCTATTGTGTGAGGTTTGGGTTGTCTATCTCGCAGGGAGTTTAATATTCATCTATTATACATAAAATTAATCAAACAGGATTTTTAAAAAATACGCTTTTTTTAAAGATGGACTAAAAAGTAAAAAATAATAAATTTAATGAATCTTATGAATCGCAAAATAAAAGCGTGGGTGCTCTTGCTTACCTTATCATAAAATCATAATATCTAAGAGCACCCACGCTTTTATTTTCCGATTTATTCCGAGCATCCTCTTAAAAAAGCGTGTTTTTTAAAATCCTTTTTTAATTTTTTTTTCAATTTTTATGAACTATTGGATCTGTAGTATCATGTTGTGTTCAAAGTTCAGGGGGCATCGTTATAAAAGACGTCATATCTAAACGACTAATACCTCATTCGTAACGATATGGCACGATTTTTGAGCGCCTGGAGTTTCGTAACTACACATTTTCCGAATTATTGGTCAGAGGAACTTTTTATTTTCTTGTTTTGACGTCAATAATCACCTCCCAAAATTTGTCCCATTATTTCAGGGATACACTGTATATGTTAATTAATTGTTAATATAAAATCTAAGCGTTGATAAATTAGGAAGAAAAGACTTTGTTTGCCTGTTTAATAACACGAAATGATTTCGATTATTACCAGGCACAAAATATATGTCAGATTTAACTCGTGTGTAGGTTTCGTGAGTGGGACACAGTTTGAAAACTCCGTTATTACGACAGCAACAACAGTAGCAGTTTCGTCAAAGCGAAAAGACAATTATATATAGTTTATTTTATAATTAACTTTCATTATATTGAATATCCTTAAAAGAACGAAAAAAAAAAAAAAATGAACGAAAGAACCCTGTGTTTGAATTGAATTTTATTTAAGGCTTTTAAGCAGTTTCAAGTGTTAATTTCATAAGTGTTAATCAATATTTTTAAAAAAATAATACAATTCTTCTCTGACAAAAGAAAACAAACAAACAAAAAAAATAGAGAAAATAACAAGCAGAGGTGGACAAATAATCGCGCGCCTCCTTGACCCCTTCCTTTGCACCAAGTTTCAGACTCCCCTCTGATAGATGGCAGCACAGAGTAATAACAGCTCACCTGCTGCGCTTGAGGATTGGTTTCTCGCGTTGTGGACCAGGTATCTCACAGACCATCGCTCACGACCCGGCGATGAATAAATAATCTCTACGAAGTCCTGTCAAAACTTAATTCTGCTTGAAACGAGTGAGACGAAGGGGTGTAAGTTCACCCTTCTAGCAGAGAGAGAGAGAGAGTCTAGTATCAGACAGAAGAAAACAACTTTCACATAATGATTAATCTGCTAGAGATATCAGTTTCTTCTCGATACTTTAATCTCTAAAATATTAGTTTCAGAGGTGACATTTTTAATAAAAGTTTCGGTAAGCACTGCATTTATGATTTTTTTTCTGTAGTTTTTCAATTCGATTTTTCTCGATAACTTTAACTATTTAAAGTTGTTGAAAACATCCATGTACCAAATGGGACTCGAACACAGGAATCAATTGTGTTAGTGGATAACTGTGGTAATCACAGTGTTCATGAAAGACTGCAGTGAAAATATAAAATTGTTCTTAATACGTTTATGATCCTTGAAAACAAACTTAAGAGGGAGAGGGACTTGGCTACGGAGGCCTGCAAAATTAGCGTACAATTTAACATGGATTTCACACATTTCTAGGAATATCGTGGTTTCTTCACATTCTTTCAAAAAAATGACTCAATACCGCTTTAAATACAATCCATGGGATTGTAAAAGTAAATAAGTGAAGGCTCCGCGACGTATTTTGTGTTAGAAATAGAGGATGTTTTAATCATCTATGTAACAACTTTCTTATGGAAATTTCGATTATATTTTTCCTTATTTCTAAATACAAAATGGCTCGCAAGGTCTTCACCTAAGTACCTTCATAATGCCAGGAAATATATTGAAGGGGGTATTGAGTAATTTTTTTCGAAGGAATCATATGAACCCACGATATTAACTGAAATGTGTGGAAATCCATGTTGAATTGGACGCTTATTTTACAGGCCGCTCTAGCCAAATCCCTCTCCCTTTTAAGTGAAGTCGAGAATCGTTCACCCGATAAAGAAAATCAGTTTCTTTTAGAGGTTATCTTCTAAGTGCACAATAATAATAATAATAATAATAGAAACAATCTCTAGGGTTACTACTAATAATATATGGCATCTAGTCTTCATATTTCCCGAAGAGATCAAAACAATTTCCTGAAGATGTGAATATACCTCCCACAGAATTTCCTCTGAAACACTGAAGGAGACAATTAGTTACATGGTGTCGTTAAGCCAATTACTGTTTACTGTAAATGCGGTCAATTCAATTTTTTGTATTCTTTACATACGGTCAAGTCAATGTTGCTTAGTTTAGATTTGGTTAAGTCAAAACTATCAACTGTAACCGATCAAGTTAGGTAAAATCAACAATTATACTCAAGCCATATTCAATAAGTTTATAACTTCAAAATAATATCTTTGTCAACTTTGTGAGAGCTTGGTCCACTTCAAAAAATGCCGCACCACTAACTCCAATACCCCCGTAGATGCAAGATATGACACTGATTACGTTTATGAAACAGCCCACTGGTAAACTTTCAACGACATTGGACCATGACAAGTACTTAACTCTACCTCGCAGTGATCGAAGTGGGACAGTATGCACCGGTAAGCCATACCGGCTCTGGTTTTCTGGGAGTAAAAGCATACCGGCTTTGGATTTCTTTGGACTAAAAGCATACTGCTACTGGAAAATGACATGGCGTCTGGTATATATATGGCATATGTTACAATGAATTCGTAATTTCCCATTTCTCAATCTCGGTGAGATGATTTTGAAAGAGGGTTTCGCTATTTTAAGTGGAGAAGTACTTTCTGTTCTGGCAACATTGAGTTATGTTTCGACTATTGTCATGTTGGTACCTTGATAGTTGTCGAATATGTAATAATGTAAAGTAAAGTATATTGAGGAAGACTTTTTGGCTAAATAAACAAGGAGAGATTTCTAGTAAGAACAAAAAAACAAGAGTTGCGCTATAGTTCTGCTGTTCTAATATACGAGTATGTTGTGAATTGTGTGAATAATTGAAACTACGTGTTGTGTTAATTGTGTATTATATATAAAGAAAAGTATAACCTGACTTTAACTAACCTATTTCAGTAAATTTTGGTACATTGTTAGAAAATGCATGGGGAAGTAAAAGCAGATTTTTTTTTTGGAAAAAGGAAAATTATGTAATATAAAAGAAATTGAATTTTTTTCCCTCACTGGAATCGAACCAGGGATCTACAGCACAGCGATCCGATACTTTAATCACTATACGAGACAAGAAATTGCTGTACAACGCTTTCCGACCTCCATTTACACATCGTTAAGCGAATGGCTGAAAGTTGCTTGACGGAAGTGCGGAACATCTGAATTAACCTTCAATCGTGTAGGTACTTCTGGTACACCCGGTAGAATCCAATAGAATGACGCGCGGCCATACGGTTCATTAAAGAAATGTTATTTCCAAAAGGACATTTACTTTAAGGTTGAGTATGGCATATCGTGAAGAAAATGTTTTTTAGCAGATATTGGAGCTTATGTCGTAGATTATATAATTTTATATGTACTGTATACCCCAGTAGCACCTAAACGTGTTTTGAACGTTGAGTTTTGCTTTTGTTTATTTCTTTCATTAATGGTTATTGGTTGAAATAAGTACGTTTAATTGGCGTGGATTCAACTGTTGTTTTCAACTTTGGTATAGATTTCATTTCATGGAATTCTTCAAATTTAATTGAATAAAAAATTTTATCTATCAATTCACATACTTTTCTTTTTCTTTTTCTTTTTCATTTTCACGTCTTCAATCTTTTCATTTTGTTCGCATCCTTCCTTTACCTTTAACTATCTCTCTCTGTCTCACACACAAACACATTCAATCAATCATACACATATAGAATGAATGGGAAGCATGGTACTTACACTAACATAATCCATAGAAACCTCTATGTCTGACTGCCAGCTTGATGCTTGCCTGACCTCCCTACTACCTTGAAGTCTGACCGCCAGCTTGATGCTTGTCTGACCTGAAGCCAGTTTAGCGCGAAGCTTGCCTGACTGTAAAGCCTGCCCAGTTATCCACCTAGCCCCGTCCAATCCGAGTTTGAAGGGCTTCCAGAAGGGAAATTCGACGTGATGGTAATGGCCGAAGGAAAAAATTAGAGAATGAAGATGTTAAAATATATATTTGAGTTTCTTTTAGTTTCATTTTCACATGTAAGAATACTAGGCATAGTTGAGGGGTTTGATGGAAGACGCATTTTGAGAAAAACGTTGTTGAAAATCAAGTTGTATTTTTCGTACATTAAACAACATAACATGCGGTATTCTCTCCCGTTTTTGGCAAATAACATGTTAGTGAAGAGAAATGTTCAGAAATATTAGTGTAAATGCAACTGGTGATTTACGCCTTTTTTTCCCCCCATCAAACCACTAACATAAAGCATTTTTTTTTTCAAAATGAAAAGCTAATTAATGAATGAATTAATGAAACCCTTAATAAACTGTGGTTTGTATTTAGTATTAGAAGCATAAACTACATACTAAGAGAACATATTACAAGATAAATAGGTGAAACTCTTATCAGTGAACAGTTTCTTTCACTCACTCTCTCTTTCATGTGAAAAGTCATCACCTCCACATCTTGAACTGGATTAAGTCACTCATATTTGCAGTTAGTACGGCGCAAAACTATACTTTGGTTTTGGAAGGAAATGAACAGCTTTTGGCGGGACAGAAACAGTGTTTGCAACTGATAAAAGATAATATGCTTTCACGCTACTCTGTTTTGCCTGACATTGCACCTGATTCAGACAGCTGCTCTGACCTCAAGAATTTAGATATTGACTTGAAATTTTGGCTGAGGGTTATTCAAGCATAGTAGAAGCAATTTATGCATTTGATGAGGAAAGGGCGTAACCTCCCTTACGCCCTTATTCCATCGAACTCCTCAATTACATTTAATTTATAAAATAGTCCTAAGCTATTGTTAACCCAGTACTTGGTCAGGACAGGACTAGCAACGTAACAAATTCGTTGATTCTACGAAATATTTGTGACATTTAATGATAATTATTTTATATCAAATCAACAAAATGAAAGTCGGGGGTTATGATGCAAATTATGTAACTGTGGATTCACTGATCAATGTCTTCAGCTTCAGTTAGTGATAGTATTACTGTAAAGTCGAATCATGGAAGGCAAGGATGTAATAACAATAGTACATATAAAAGAGTCAGTATTGTTGTTATTACTGACGGAGAGTACTGACACTAGTACTGTACGGGATGGCCCGTATTAGTACCTATTAGAAGTACATTTTTATTTTGATCGAGTACTGACACCTAGAGTGCTCTCACCTAGAACGTATTGACACTCAAGAGAGTATTATCACCTAGAGAGTACTGACACTCTAGATAGTACTGACACCTAGAGTACTGACACTCTAGAGAGTATTGACACTCTGTAGAGTACTGACACCTAGAGTGTTTTCAAGTAGAGAGTACTGACACCTAGAGTGCTCTCACCTAGAGAGTACTGACACTCTAGAGAGTACTGACACCTAGGTCCTATGTATAGATATATATCCAACTAATTAAATGAAATCAAATATTATTCGCCCCACAAAATATATGAGTACTAAATACCTTCTTATTATATGACTGAGTGGTGTGTGTACGACTAAAGGTAAAAAAACACGAAAAATTCATTTTCTTCTCCCGTTTCTAAAATAAACGGATTTCAATAAATTCAGCGCTAAGAAAAGAAAAAAATAAGAGAACATTTTTACGTGACGCCAGTTCAGTGTAATTTATGCTGGGTACAATATTGCAAAGAAATACAACAGTTTATAATTGAAACTGTCCATTATTTCTTCCTTCATCGTTCAGAATCCTCCTCCCTCGTCTAAAGTTCGGGATTTCTTTCTTTTTCCTCTTTCGCTGCACACGTATTGGACGTGACTAGAGTATGAATGGAAGACTGGAAGGGAACGATGAAGTATCAGGGCAGCGTTGGAAATTTTTTAAACTTAAATAAATGGAATTAACAGTAAAATGCCGTATTTTTGTGTATAATTCACCTATGTATCTAGTTGACTTGAACCAATAAAGCAAATAAATAAACCAAATGTTTAATAACTAAATTTATCACTAAATAAATATAAATATATACAGATTCTCCTTGATTTACGTTCTGATGAAGTAGAAAATATCGTTAGCCGAATATGAATATATGAAAAATGTATACTATATAAAGCAAACGTTTACAGCAAAATGAATAATAGTATCTAAAGCACATAATTATTTAATTCTTTTGATTTGTTCACCAATTAACATAATGAGTAACTTTACTGTTTGGATTGAAGTTTATCCCGGACACATGGAGTGTAATCACTGAAATCTGTTGGTGCAAAATTAAATTCAAGTTTGGACTGATAGTTCTCATATTTGTCGTTAGATGGCTATTTGTTCGATACTACTGCACTCTTAAGTTGAATAAGCGAAACTTCCTGAGTTGACAATTTTACGTATATCATTCGTCTTTAGCAGGGGCTTTCAAACTTTTGGACTGACGTACAGAAAAAAAAACAAACAAACAAACAAAAAACAACAATGATAATATTTAAAACTGCATGAGTAATGATTATACCGATGAGGCAGAGTATTGAGGAGTGTACTTGTCTTCTCAGAATTGATTTATCGGTGCTGCCTGAATGTATCTGATTTTTCCCTCGATAACGCCAGGAAAATGATACCTTGAATAATATAAACAGAAATATAAGCAGTAGACCAACTCCTCCCTTCGGGGAGAGGCCTCATCCACTAGTGGATTGAATATGGCTGTGATTTATTTATAAGAAAGTAAAAGTTTAAAAAAAAATGAAGAAAAATAGTTATTTTATTTCGATTAAATAGATAAATTCTGCTTTCAATAAAAAAAAATAACATTCAGAGTATTTATTCTCATACAAAGTGGACACTTATATTGGGTTCGAATTCGACGTGCATTTGAAGTCAGACGATATTAAATATCTTAAGTTTAATACTTTTTTAAAAATAAACTTTCTGCCGTACCACCTAACAACCTTCCGCGTACGACAAATGGTACGCGTGCTACAGTTTTAAAAGCCCTGGTCTATGACATTAACTCCAAATCTTATTGTTTTTACTTAGAGTAAATGTACCAGACATCAGGGACTTTTAGACCACTGTCGATTTGAAAATCGAAGTGTACATCTATTTCAGCTTCATTTTCCTTTTCGTGCTAACTGGTATGCTATAGTAAACTCTTAAGCTCGTTCCCGAAATGCCCAACAATTGGCATTCCTACAAGATACTTGTTCCTATGAAGCGACGTGCTACGCGAAAATACTAGCGATCGTATTTTTGTCTTAAAGTTTAGAATTGATATGATAGAAATCTGAAAATTTTATTTAAAAAAAAAAATTCTAATTATTTTCCTCCATACCAAAAAATGAGCACTGTGAAAAAATGGATACAAGTTATTGGCACCCTCCTAGCAGCAACAACTAGGCTGCATGATTTACATAATGATGCATGCTAAGTGGTCTCTAAACACGTTAAAGAAAGAAAGCCCTACAATATATAGCAATAAATAACTGGAGAAAAATGAAATCATATTCCTTAGGTTATATGCTTAAATTTTCATAGGTTAATTTTGTCACTTAACGAAGCATTCTTCAACTTAACCACGACCAATAACAAAGGTGTGTTGTTTTATTTGCAAAACCATTAAAGAAACTATAAGCAATATGTCGGGATCAATATCAGCTTTGCCAAAGTATTTTCGACCTTAATAAAAAAAAAATCTTGGGAGTGCCAATAACTGGACACTGCCACATTGTGGGACGTTAGCAATAAATGAGTTATGGCATCGTGCGACACGTCATTATTAAACAATAAATAAATATAAATTCATGACTACTGAATATGTATCGCTGTTGCAACATCGTAATATTTAAATATCGTAAGATGCATTGTTAAGGAAGAAACATTACGTAAATATATACGAGATATGAACATTTTGTGTGTTAATGTAAGCAAAACATGTATAAAATAATGTTGATTTGTTGATGTTGTTATATTCTGCTAGAAGTTTAAAGTCCCTCACATTACCATGAAACCAGGTATTCTGCAAGGATATTCATTTTGGGGTGGAGGTGTAAAGTCAAAATTGATTGGGTATAAGTAGAATTTTGCAGGGTTTCTATCGAATTTTCAGCGTATAAATGGTAAAGTTGGGGTAGTGAGCTCGAGATATTTCGAGGGCACACCCCATGGGGGGGGGATCTGGCAGCCTCACTGAGAAACAGATTCATCGAAAACGGCTGATAGACTATTTTCGAAGATGCAAAATATAGCAGAAGCTGGCAACACTGGAGTAAGTAACCTGTACAAGTGTTTGTTCATTGTTGCCATGTCGTGAAAGTTATCAAGAATTTCAAAGGTTTCTCGTTGGCTGTTTACTTTGAATTTAAGCGTACCTCGAATTAACAGATTTACGATAGAGATGCATTAATCGTAGGTTTCACAATTGTAGGCACCATCCCTAGAGCATGTACATTCAATGAAAGGTGGAGGGGGGGTGAGAAGAGAAAGATTTTCCCGTCTGGAAGGTACTGAAACTACAACAGAGAAAAAAACTCGAAAATCGAGAAATTTATGTGACGGGAAATTCTCCAGAACTCCCTACATTTGAGAATTCTTGATTCAGGAGGTTTCCCAAAATCAAGAATTCCCAATTTTTTTAGGAATTACCGAAAACCGGTACTGAATTTGCCAAAAGCTGAGAGCAGAACGGGATTTTTTTTTTCGATTTTCTTTCCGAAATTTAGGATACCCACACACCCCTTATTGAAGGTAATGACAAACCACTTTCCCTTCACCTTTCCGAAGGATCTTGAACTCATTGACTTGCTTCTAAGGACAACGCCATTCATCAGCATGAAACACAAGTCGGGGTAGCTGAGAAGTTAGCACGTTGTCACGAGTTCAATTCCCGCTGGGGTTCGGAGCGCTTTACCAAAAACCTGTAGTACCGTCCTTTGACACTCACTGCCTCGTTTAGGACGTTAATGATTAAATTTGATTTTTTTTTAAATTTAAGCTCTTTAGACAACTTTTGACTCAGGCCGAATGAATAACGATATAAGAGAATTGGTGGAATGAAGAAAGTGGGAGTAAACGGGAAAACCCCGAGAAAACCCATACACATGGTGTTTGTGCATCTCCACATGGCACGAACCCGGGGGTCTCACGCAACAGATATGTGTGTTCTTCCACTGATCCACTGCAGCCCCAAAAATAAATCAATATAACAGCATGGTGGTGGACAAACACCCTGTGCGTGGGTTTCATCAAGGTTCTCCCGTTTCCTCCCACTTTCTTCATTCCACCAATTCATCTCATCATGATCCATCCGGGCTGAGCCAAAGTTGCCTAAAGATTAAATTCAAATTCTTAAAACCGAGCCGCTGTAGCTCAGTGGTAGAGCGTTAGCGTCACTCGAGAGGTTGTGGGTTCAAACCCAGCGACCGACCATCGTGACTGAGGTTTTTCCAGGGTTTTTCCAGAGCCCTGTTCGGCACCTTCTCGAATCTTTGCCCCTTCCCTATCCTGGTCTGAACCATAGATGCCTAAAGGCCATAAATACATTTCAAAATTCAAATTCAAAAATATATTTATCAGCATAAAACTTCGACGGTATAGCGTCCACATGACGAAATAATGCTTTATCAATGGGGAATTTAGCTAACAATTTCCAACCCTGTATCAAAGTGAGTTTGGGTGGACTTGTGTTTTTTGGATCCCGAAATGGAAATGCCGGGTCCTAAAAAGAATGAAGGGAGTAGAGGTGGAAAGTTGGAAAGAATGATGCTTACTTTTCCACCTTATCTTGTTCATCTCTGCTCCCCCCCCCCCCCCCCCCGCGTTCCCCCCCTCGCTAGTTGTTCGTCCAGGAGAGCTCCTTTTTGGAACAGCGGTGAACTTGACGACCAGACAAACAGACGCAGCTGGAATTGGCGCTAAGACTCACAGCAAATCATCGCCTGCCAACAATCAAAATGCTCGAAACAAAACATTGTTGATCCCTATCGTAAGTCACGACTCTCTCTCTCTCTCTCCCCCATCCTCAACCGCACTTTTTGTATCGCTTCCATTCTGTTTCTTGTCCCATGTAGAGATATCGATTCGTTCATTTTCGTTGCCATAACTGTCTTCATTTACGTTTCTCAAAGAGCAGGTGTGCTTTCTTTGGATCTATTGTACCTGTTGAGAACATCACTGTTTCATTTGACAGGACAGTGTTATAGAAACACAAACGTGTTATTTGTTTTACCAATACTTTATATATTAAGGGGTTAAATTTTCCGCCCTTTTGTTGTGACGTTCAGTAGAACTGTAGAATTTCTAAAAGAAAAGTGTTTATATTCCTTGAGTAAAAAATGTTTTTAAAAAATCGTGAGTACAAGGTATTTTTTTTAGTACAAGAGAAAATTCTTGAGTAGCTAAAAATGATAAACAATTGTTTCCAATAAGATTTAGGCCCACCCCACCCCTAAAAAAAATATCAAGAAAATTTCTTTGCATGTATCTAAAACAAAAAAGTACATTTTTGGACCCAATTTCGTGTTTGTAGGCTACGCAGTTTCACAGATTTTATTTTATTATTTAGGGGAAATCCCCCTTAAAATGTTTTTTTTTCACGTATTCGCCTTGTCTTCACAAAACTTTTCACCATCTAACACACACACAATAAAAATGCCCTTATGATCATATAGTTGGTATTTTTTCCCGCTAGATGGCAAGCCATGTTCGCGAAATTGCTGCCATCTATCGAGGACTCAGTGTACTACATTCTGACATGGTCTGTGTTACGCGAGCACAAATTTAGGCAGAATTTTCTTGAATGAATGAAAAAAAATTAAAAATGTTATTATTTCTTGAGTAAAACTCCGAATTTGTGGATGGAAGCAAAATGTTTCAAATTTCGCGAGTTGTTTCGTTAGTTAAGAAGCACATTTTCACAAAAAGAATAGTAATCACATCTATTCAATGTGATTTCTTCAGTGATTAAAATTTTCGTGAGTCGCGAAATTCTATTGTCCCTAACAATTGTTGTTTTGATGCTGTTAAAAGTAGTGTTGTTTCACGCCGTATAGACGATTACGTAGCCTATACATCAGCAATAAGAATGATAATCATTTCGGACAATACTAATGCCATCTTTTGGGGTGAATCAAAAAGGTTTTTTTTTAGTATTGGTGATTTTTTCCCTTTAAAATGTACTGCGTTAAGTTACTTCCTTAAAACGGTTAGTTTCTATGATACATCTAGCGATTCTGCCAGGTTTTTAGTTTCGGGGGAGAGGGTTTAAAAGCAAAAATTTGCGGGGGTTCTAAGTAGAGTTTCTATAGATTTTTTTTAATCGTAAAAAAATTAAAGTACGGTGTATGCCTGAGAATTTTCAGGGGTGATAGAATCCTGTGCGGGAGGGGGACAAAATCCTCTGTAGAATCACTATTACTCAATGCCGTAGACTGAACTACGACCGGTCGGCATGTCTCTGTTAATAAGGAAGAAATATACATATGCCAAACAACAGAAAAAAAAAGTAGTATACCTAAGTGATAGCGCTGTAAGTTAAGGAATTCCATTTTCAGTTAACATATTACTTTTTACAGGAAAAGTAGACAGACTAATCGTAGAAAAATAAGGATAAATAAGTATAAACTAAGTCAGTGGCGGATCCAGAAATGGGCGAGTGGCGCTTCCGAAGGAAAATATTTTATTTTTTACATTATTATTTAAACAATCTACCTCAGAGAGAGCTTCGATTTGTATTTATTTCTTGCGGACAAATCTAATATTTGATGACGAAACTTAGCATTAGGGAGAAGAATATGATACAATTAGCCTACATAAAATTTAATTTAGCAGAAAAATATAGGAAAGATCCCTGGTCTATTCGTTAGACTTACGTCTCCCCTCACAAAAATTCTAGATCCGCCCATGGCTTAGGTTGGCTCCGATGAGAGCGTAGGCAATAACGTACAGTAAAACATGAATGAATTCCTTAAAAGGGAAAAGCTAATCAAGTGAGAGACCTGTCAGTTTTGGAGTTACAAGATTAAAAACTTCCCCGGAACTAAAATCTAAAATTTGTTTTTTCTCTACCAGCTGTGGTTGAGGCGCTACCCTGCATTAAGACAGGAGGACAAAACTAAATTAAAAGACAATCCTCTCACCCATAAAACAAAATTGGGTCACTAAAATATCTGTTTAAAAAATTGATATCCATATTATACAGATATTTTGTGGGTAATAAAAAAAATCCCGATAATGCAAAATTAAATTAAAACATGTTTTAGGAATCAACAAACGAGCACAATAAGAATTCTACTCGCCAGGAATTCTCCCCCTCAAATGGGAGGCATCACTCGCCCACCCAAAGTCTTGAACATCATAACTTAAAATTTTATAAGGTTTTAAAATCGACAAAAAAAAAAAAAGTTTAAAATTAAATCCTTGATAATTCCCCAATTTCGACTTTACACTTCTCAAAACTGGAAACTCGATGAAACTATTCATTGTATTGTATTTATTACATTGTATTGTATTTATTTATTGTATTTTATTTTTTCAAGTAGATACTACAAAATAATGAAACATACAGAAAAAACTAATACATCATATTAACCTTGTAACCATTTTCATGGCTGCACAAAAATGATGGTACCATGAGTCTCTTACTTATTTACACATATAAAGTACGACATATAAAACTATCAGAATCAAACTACCTTCCTCTCTCCCCCTCACATGTAAAACACACCGTATCTGTTGTATTCTGATTCTTGCAAATGAAGCGATTACATTGCTGACAGTATGCGGAGTACTTGTCTTTACCATTACACAAGCAGCATCGTCCACGTTTCTTCGCTCCTTGATTGAGAAATTATAAAGTGTAGGTCGTTTGGAAAGAGACGTTTGATCATTAGAACCAACAACAAGTTGTTATAAAATGACATTTAAAAATAGTCATACACAACACTAAGATTGGGTCAAATTGACTCATGCTTGATTTTCTTAAATTATTACACAATAAATACATGGGTTTAATGTCATTTTCTCCCATAAGATGTTTGGACACGTACGTGAAGAATACACAGAATTTTACTCTTCCATTTAACGACTAATGGACAAAGATAATATTTTGACTGTATGGGTCATTTATGACCCGATCTTGGCGTTCCGAGCGTTAAACGACAGAAAATACGTTTTCATTTTTTTCGTTCTTTCTTTTTCTTTTCTTATTAAATGGTCTTTATGGATGTTTTGCACGAAGCTCCAGAAACAACACAAGCAATGCACGAATTAACTCCTTTAGCTAGGAGAGGGGTATTTATACGTGATGTAATTTATATAAGTACTGTAGCACACAAGTTTCAGGGAGGAATTCATCAATGAAATAGATTTTCCAAAGGGAGATAAGCTTAGTAGAAGGGGAGAACGAATGACCATGTACTGTAGAAATAGGAGAACCGACTTCACCTTATCATTTGGGTACACCCCCCCCCCATTAGGGGGGACCACTTCAACTTTGTGGGGGCAGGATCGCCAAAGACCCCCTCCCACCGAGATCGTCACCCTTGCATATTGGATTAAGTTCACTTACATTTTAAATTATTTTGAACTGCAAAATATCAATATTAATAAATATTTATGATTTATTAATTACCATTTTTAATTATTTTGAAATGTTTTTTGCATGTAATTTAATTTTTAATATTCATCTGGAATATACTATGCTACAAGTGTTTTCATCCATAATTTTGATTGGTTCTGGAAAGGACAATAGATGGATTATGCCATTACTCATTTAAATAAAGTAAATCTGTGTTCTTGAGTAATCAGTTTGGAGTATGTCTCTTCCTTTAGTATTTGGTTGTTTCTCAACCTAATTCCGCGATAGTAGTTTTCATTATATGTAAGTTATTTAATACTTCAATTTGAAAATTGCTGTACGAATAGTGTGTTAATTAAACTATATATAGACTGAGGCTCACGTATTCGGATAGATCAAAATAGTGTTCGAAGAAGTGTATCATAACACAACTTTAACGTTTGTATCCAATATATCACAAATAGAAAAATAAATTAAATTAAATTAATTTCTCAAAGCACATCCAAATAATATACAAGTATTTAAATTAGAAATTTCAAATTCCTACCAAGTTCCACAGATTCAATGAAAGACAAATAATATAATATATTTAAAAAAACATACATTTTGAGATAGAAGAAGAAAGAAGATCCACAGGACTAATAGAAAAAAAATAGAAGTCCACTACCTTCTTGATCATTCCCTAACCTAACCAATAAATGTATACCCTAAACCTAGAACTATGCCAGAAACACTGTCTAAATTAACTTCAAATAAATCTAGATATAATACATCAAACTATCTCTGAGTGTTTTCTAGTTGGCTGATTGGGGGAGCTGGTGTTTCCTGGTTCGATTGTGAGAATTGCTTTCTGAACAAATTAATTATAGTTTTTTTTCCCCCTCAAATATATTATTAAAAAATTCAAAAGACGAGGATGGCCAGAAGTGTCCCCTGGGTGGTCCTGCGGGCCCTGGGCAATTTTACATTAATCATCATCATAATAGCGATTATCCTGGAATTGAAATGTGTTGGCCACAATTTCTGTGTTCAATATTTCTTCTCCCTAATTGACTTTTCAAATAGCCCTCTACTTGAATATAAGCGTCATCATCAGCATGATTTGTCACGGTAAAGGTAGTTTATTTTCAGAAATAAAAAAAAGTTTTAGTACAGACTACAATAGTGGACTTATATACAACAATAGAATTCATCCTTGTAGCAAATATCATGAAAAAGATGCCACGAAATATAGAAATCAGATAACCCTAAGATACAACCTTATCGTCATAGCAACAGTAAATTTTACACACGAGGTCATATCTATATAATAACTTATTGTGATGGCTTGAAACAGTCGTTTAGTTAATGTGCTGAGGCCAAAAGTAATCTCATCTTCAATATTTATATTCTACGACGAAACAAAATATATTATTTAAACAAAGGTGTTTCATAGTTTTAGCATTTGTTTAGCGACAGATTTTTATAAAGGATTTCGTATGTGGTATTTTACAGCAGTGTAATATTGCAGTGTTCGTTTAAGGGAATAAATGGATGTTGTGCATACTTAAAGAAGAGCATATGATTATTTCTTTGGTCGTGGTCTTAGTGAACCAAGAAGTGTTTGGTCAACTACTTACAAAGATATTAATATACGCTCACTAAGATAAACAAAGTCCACTCGTATTACAACTAATGAGCCAATTAGCTATGAATCTATATGTGATCCAAGATAGTGAATAGGTTTATAAGTAAATATACATTAGTATTATTAACATTCGTTCCTGCAATATCATTTCAGTTGTATGGATTTAGTTACATTTTCAGATGCACATTAGGTATGTCTCCAGGATATATGATGAAGACAATCTAACCGAACTTAACCTATTCAGTTTAGAACTCGGCCATCAAATCAATATGTTAAGAAAGTGAGCAGAATATATTCCTATAACATAACTGCATAACACTGATAACAAACCTCCGGAAAGCGGAGAAATTGTGTACACTATGTCCGTTCCCTTGTAGCTACAAAACTATACATTCTTTTATTTTCCTCCAACATTTTGCAATATACTTTCGTTTGTAGAGAAGAAAATATTTTTTTAGTTTCTTCGTCACTTTTAGATAGTTATCAACTAACCAAATAATAAATAAATAAATAATAAGGAATGTATGCGAACCGTGACAGTTAGAAATTTATGAAAATTTGTACCCTGACTAATTTTGGATCGCTAATTAATCATCGTGGTGATAGTCACTCTGTGAGGAGATATCTTCTTCACCCGCTCAGTATAATACATATACCAGGCATTGACCGGATGAGGCTGTGCCGTGTTATATACCCCAAAAACTCCTGAAAAAGGCAGAAAACGAAAAATGTTTGCAAGTAACCTGATACCTACGGGAGGGGGACACGTGACTAAGAACACGGCAGTAGTGTAACACAAGCAGTGTTGCCACCCAACACAAACTTATAGTTTTTCAAATAGAACGTATACCATCATTAAAAACATTGGCATAAAATGTGAAAGGAAATATGCACAAGGTTGTTGATCAGTGTTGCCAAATAAGGGAGATATGAGGCTTTAAAGGTGAGAAATTGTGGAGTCCGTACAGAGAAACGAACAATTTACAACAACAACAATACAGCAGAATGAAAACATTTACAGTACGGATTAAACCACAGCATGCACAGCATCCAGTGACTAACGGATTTGAGACAGGAGGCACCCGAAAAATGGCACATGTTAGAGTAGCCGTAGAAAGAAAAAGTCCCAGTGGACACAATACGGAAATTTGAACATCAAGTCTTCCTGTAGCGCAGCAATTCCAATGGCGTTTGTGTGGAATCGACATCTCGAACCGTTCCCGAGATATATATAAAAAGAACTGTCTTGGGGTTGCAACACTGCATAAAATCCCGTATGCCTTCCAACCCACAGAAACGACGGCGCAGAGCCTGAAAAGAATACAGAAACGCTGTGGTACGAAAGGTAACAAATCTGTGACAAGAAAGTACGTCAGAATCGATTCTCAAAAGTGAATAACCTGTGATAGGTGTCAGTCGAGAGTAGCTATGGTCAGCGTAACGCCTATTTATCCACGCCGTATTACTGGCTTATAGAGCAGGATCCACTACAAAATGCGTTACAAACTCCCTAATTGTCCACATGACCCTGCTGCAACGGCGACATTGCTGATTCGGGACACACATAGATAGATTTATATATGTATGTGTAGACTAATGTTGGTAGATGTATGTGTGGGCGCAGACAGCTGCATTGATTAACATCGCATACCGTCTTGGTCGGTATCGTTAGTGCGCATGAGGATTAGTATTATTATTAGTAGTAGTAGTATAAATCGAAGCAGGAAGTTGTTCCTGCATGTAGTGCGAACATGCCCAACGTTATGGCAATATTATTGATACTCTCCTCCAAAGAGTTTCGCCAAAACGAACAAGTGGCTAACGTACGAAGGACGAATATAAGTGGGAGACTGTATGTGCAAGGTTACAAAGTATGCTAGTCGTGCGAGAAAGAAACATGAGGGCCCTGCCTGCCAGAACAGTGAATACAGTCACAGTCTGCTAGAGCGTCATATAGTTGGAGATAAACATACGGACTCACTGGGGAATCAGATAGACGTGTGTTGACCTGCGTGAGTAAGGGTGACGTAAGTACGTAGTGAACCTGAAGTCCACAGGTACGTGAAATTTATGTCGTTGTCAAATGCGTAACAGCAGTGGTATGTGTAAAATGCGACCCATTAATCCCAGAAATGTTGTCCGCATCTTAAGTTTGGCAGTGGCGGAAAAATATATTGACATAAGTGAGCATGGAGTGGAAGACAAGTTATTCACAGTTACATCACTTGCTCTTATAGAAAGCAAATATGATGTTACAGAAACAATGTGTGATACGTTAGGTTTACATACGGACGCCGACAGCGTGCTGGATGATTTGGGTGACGCAATGAGTGATCAAATGGACGATGTGGCTGCTCCATCAACGAGTGACGCAGGCCCTTGGAGCAGTGAATACGAAATGTCCTCTCCAGTGAGGGGAAAGCCTACAGGAATAACGGACGCGGTTGTCACAAAATACAAAAAAATTCAGGCTTATGTAAGTTTGTTGCAAGCGAAAGGAACGTGTAAAAACTATATTAAAGCAGCCACTAAAAAGTTCAAATGCTCTCGTATTTTTGTGTATAAGGTGTTAAAGTCCTGTAAAAAGGCCCCTTGCCCCTACGTCATGGCACATAGCAACAAAGAAGTACTGGAGATATTCAAAGCATATCGGAGGCAAGGTCTTACTGTTCATGATTACAATTTGCGCGCGTGGATGGTAACAGCAACGAAGAAACCGTGGTTCGCATGCGTTTATCCACAAATTTAACGTACTGGATCCGTTCAAGAAGTATATCACAATTTGTGGCAGGGGAAGACATGGAAAATGAAGCTGTATTGCCCATATATTTGTCAATGATGTTAATGCCATCATACATGCGAAACCGTACAATCCCGACTGTATATTTAACACTGATCAATCTCGGTTTGAATATGAAATGACATCAAGTAGAACTCTGTCCGAACAGGGTGAAAAATGTACTATAGCATTAATTCAGTCCATGGCTTCAGTTACACATTCATACACATCCAAATTCACTTTTCCCCAGTGAATCTAGAGACTCGCTTGTACATATGTTTCCAAGAGCCTAATGGCATGTTAGGTCCTAAAGTAAATGAACAGTTAGGACTACACACTCCCTTCGATGTTGTCGTTGATGCGAGCCGATCAGGCAAACTGACTCGACAACATGTAAGACGGTGCTTAAAAGAAGTGTTTATTCCTTTTGTAAAAGATGATTCACTGCTTTTGCTCGACTCCTGCACTGGACAAACCGATGAAACTATTTTCAGCGCAGATGATGTGCTTGACCTATTACATGGCAAGAACATTCGTATTAAAGTCATACCACGAAAAACCACAAGATTTATCCAGCCACTTGATGTCTACCTTTTAGGCAGTATAAACTGGTGATTTGCAGGCTTGAGGACCATTTTCGGCATAAATTCATCTGCTGGTATTCAAGAGAAATTGCATCATAGAGTATTTCTCATGAAACTGAACCCTGTGGTTTATCAACAGTTTTGTTCTCCGGCACTAAAGGATATGATCGCATATACGTGGCAGAAATGTGGATATGTGCCGGGCGACATAGTTACTGCGTTCGGAAATGCTCTTAAGACTGTTAACAGTGCGCAGCGACCATAGTGATTCTTCCCAAGAACAGTGTGACCAAGGAGCGTTCGTGAAGTGTTTGTACTGCTCCATGCTGCTTTGTCCTGATCACTTCGTTCTGGAACCACATCATCACCCCTGAATATGTCGGAACATACCAACTTCATATCGAGTGTGCGGGGAGAAAAGTACGTATTTCGCCATACTATCTATGTTTTTTGTGTTGTATGTACTGGTGTCTTATGTTAATATATTTTGCACCTGTATATAACTGGTAAACTGAATGCAGTGTGTTTTTCTTCAATCGTTGTCTCCCATGCTAACGTTTCCTATACTCTCGACTGACACCTATCACAGATCATTCACTTTCGCGAATCGATTCTGACGTACTTTCTTGTCACAGATTAGTTATCTTTCGTGCCACAGCGTTTCTGTATTCTTTTCAGGCACTGCGCCGTCGTTTCTGTGGGTTGGAAGGCATACGGGATTTTATGCAGTGTTGCAACCCCAAGACAGTTCTTTTTATATATATCTCGGGAACGGTTCGTGATTTCGATTCCACACAAACGCCATTGGAATTGCTGCGCTACAGGAAGACTTGATGTTCAAATTTCCACATTATGTCCACTGGGACTTTTTCTTTCTACGGCTACTCTAACATGTGCCCTTTTTCGGGTGCCTCCTGTCTCAAACCCGTTAGTCACTGGATGCTGTGCATGCTGTGGTTTAATCCGTACTGTATATTTTTTCATTCTGCTGTATTGTTGTTGTTGTAAATTGTTCGTTTCTCTGTACGGACTCCACAATTTCTCACCTTTAGAGCCTCATATCTCCCTTATTTGGCAACAATGATCAACAACCTTGGGTTTATTTTCTTTCACATTTTATGCCAATGTTTTTAATGATGGTATACGCTCTATTTGAAAAACTATAAGTTTGTGTTGGGTGGCAACACTGCTTGTGTTATACTACTGCCGTGTTCTTGGTCACGTGTCCCTCCCGTAAGTATCAGGTTACTTGCAAACATTTTTCATTTTCTGCCTTTTTCAGGAGTTTTTGCGGTATATAACTCGGCACAGCCTCACCCGGTCAATGCCTGGTACAGGTACAGTATATGTATTATACTGAGCGGGTGAAGAAGACATCTCCGCACAGAGTGACTATCACCACGATGATTAATTAGCGATCCAAAATTAGTCAGGGTACGAATTTTCATAAATTTCTAGCTGTCACGGTTCGCATACATCCCTTATAAATAAATAAACTTAATAAATAAATCTATCAATCGATATAAATTTACTCCTTGATTTACGATGGAGTTACGTTCCGAATTTCTGATGAATCCATCACAAGTAGAAAATATCGTCGTTGAATATTAATATATGTAAAATACATTCTATACAGTGAAAACGGTATTTTATGTTTTAAAAAAATAATATTTTAGAACATGATATTACAAGAAATGAAACTATTCTATTTTCTTTTAATTACTAACCTGAAAGGCTAGTACCCCCAAAGGGCTACACCCTCTATGTGGGAAGAGGAAGTGGTGGAACAGGAGTTAACATGGGAAGGTGGGTAGGCTAAGAGATTTCTGAGATCTTATAATTTTATTTCTTCCATTATCTGGGATTATTATGAGTTTTCCTTATAACCATATAACTGGGGAGAGATATAGAACGAATAATCAACAATAGTTAAAGTCGGTAAGTCTACACTATTTATAATGTGAAAGTGATGTGATGAAAGTGAGGTGCACTAGACAAGACAACACGTTGGCACAATTAAGACAAGTGAGTGATAATCTTCTGATCTAGGGGCGACTCTAGATCTATATGTGGACAGATGAGCCCTAGCGTTCAAGATGGATCACTGTGCGGCATATGAGGGTGCAATGATGTGAGGGATGGTACGAGAACTTAAGGCTAGTATGCGTGCTATTTCAGGGTGGTCAGGTGGTATAGTATAGTGATAGAGTGTGAAAAGGAGTGAGAGTGGTGAAGATATGTGTGTAGCTGGTGCGTTATGATGTACGTGGGTGTGTATAATGTCTTCTAATAGTGGGTGTTCTGTCTCAAAGCGCCGTGAGATGTATTTCAGGCGAAGTGTTTCAAGGTGAAGCAGAAGGTGGGGAAAGGTGATTCGATCGTAGAGTTCTTGAGTAGGACTGGGTAGTTTGATTCGGTAAGCGATCCTCAGAGCGTGGCGTTCCATGATTTGTAGTTTATGGTAGATGGGTGTGTCTGCTGCAAGCCATGCTATGTGTCCAAAAGTGAGAATCGGGCGAAGGAATGCTTTATAGGTGTTTATGACTGTTTGTGGTTTGAGTCCCCATGTAGTTCCAGTTAGGCGTTTTAAGAGATTAAGGCGGTTTGTAGCTTTGTCTATGATTTTGTTTAAGTGTGGGCGCCATGTTAGATGTTGGTCAAAGATGATTCCTAGATATGTGACATATTTTGAAGGATTTATGGCTTGGTTTTGTACAGTCAGGGATAGTTTTGATGGGTTGCGGAGAACTCGTGAACGACGTTTACGAGGAAGGAAGACTACTGCCTGAGTTTTAGTGGAGTTAATGGATAATCCCCACTTACTACACCAGTTTGTGAATGTGTCGATGGCATCGTTCATGGTTCTGTTTATATGTGGTATGGTTTTACTGAGTGCTAGAAAGGCGGTGTCATCTGCGTATTGGAATATGTGAATGTTATTGGGAAATTGAGGGAGGTCAGCAACGAAGAGGATATAAAGCAGTGGAGAAAGGGCAGATCCTTGTGGAACACCATAATGTAAGAAAATAGGATGTAATGTACTGGAATTGATAGAGACATAGGTCAGGCGGTTCGTGAGGAAATTAAATACGTAGCGGATGTAATTTATGGGAAGATGAAATGAGCGGAGTTTATGTATTAGGGCTTTGTGCCAGACTCGATCAAATGCTTTTTCGAGGTCAAACAGAACTAAGCAAGAAGGTTTGGATGTATTAAAGTGATTGGTTATCATGTTGGTAAGTCTAAGTAACTGATCATTAATGCTAAAGGAAGGACGGAAACCTGCTTGATGTAGGGGTAGAAGGTTGTGGTGTTCCAGGTGGGTATGGAGCCGGGTGACTAAGATTTTCTCTAGGATTTTACTAAATGTTGAAGTTAGTTGAATGGGTCGGTACGAGGAGACAGCATGGGTAGGTTTCTGTGGTTTATGGAACATGAGTGTTTGTGAAGATTTCCAATGTAATGGGATGTATCCTGTGCGCAAAATAAAGGTATATATATGAGCGAGAAGTTGTATGAGGAAAATAGGAGCTTCTTTGAAGTGTCTATAGGTAATTTTGTCGGGTCCTGGAGCAGATTGATGTTTGCGAGTGATTGTGTGTATGATTTCTTCTGGTGTGATTGGTGTAGTAAGTGGATGTTCAGGAAGTGGATGATCAGAGTTTGGTTGTAGATGAGGGGAGTGGATGTCAAGATGATCTGCGGGGTGTCTGCGAAAAGGGTTGAAAGGTATTGTGGGGGTGAAGATGGTTTGAAGATAATCTGCAAAAACATCGGATTTTTCTTTGTCTGTATGAAGGGCTTTGTTTTCTTGAAGTAGAGGATATGTGGTGTGTGAGTATTTACCTGTAAGTGTGTTGAAGCGTTTCCAGTATTTGGATGGGTGAGATGTATCTGCCAGATTATTACATGTTTTGATACACTGTCGTAGTTTATATGCTTTTATGTAGTTATGTACTGCTCTTTGGAGTTGTCTATGAAGTCTGAGCGATTCAGGATTTTGAGTGCGTTGATAGTCTCGGTATAGATTACGGGAGCGGCGTATTAATGGTAGGTATTGTGGAGGTAAGTTAGGTCTAAACGGGTGAGTAGTAGAAGTAGGGATGTGACTGTCTGATGCTTGTTTGATTGTAGTGGTGATATGGTCTAAGGTGGAGTATAGTTCGTCTTCTGTGGTGGGTGGTGTAGAATCTGTGAGTTTTGCTTCTATATGTTCCCTGTAGCCAACCCAGTTCGCTCTGTCAAAACGAAGTACTTGACGCGGGATTATGGGTGTGGTTGGGTTTGGTTTGGTGAAGTCAATTGTGAATTTTACTGGTATGTGGTCACTTCCTAGGGGATCAAGTACGTCTAAATGGCTATTGGGGAGTAGATTGGATGAAGTTATAACTATATCTGGTGTTGTGTTTGATATTGGTCTTGTGTGTGTAGGTATCCTGTGGAGAGTACCGGTTGTTTGCTGACCAATGAAGCTATGGAAGTCGGTTTTGGCTCTGTCAGATCTGCTATGGATGTTTATGTCAGCCATGATTATGTAGTATCGAAAATTATTAGAGATGTATTGGAAGAAATTTGTTGGGATTGGGTGGCCTGGACGAATGTAGATAGTTGCTAAAGTAATGTATCTTTGCTTGAAGTATAATGAAGTGATGAGATGTTCGGGAAGGTTGGATGGAGGAGGTGTGTGTTGACGAAATGGTATATGAGGGGAAAATCCTATAGCGACTCCTCCATTAGCTCTTAAGGCTGGTAGTGTGTTATCGTTTCTGAGTAGGGTGTAGCCAGAAATTTTGCATTGAAGTTTAGGGGTGAGATAAGTTTCATTTAACATGAAAGCATTTATATGTTCTTCAAGCAGTAGAGATGAGAAAAGAGGTTTATGTGCTGGTAAGGAACGGATGTTGAGAAACAGAAATGATAGCGCCATAAGGAGAAATGAATACACGAAGGTTGTTTTGGTTAGATTATACAGCTGTTTCTTGTCCGTATGCATGTGCGTGAAAGTAAGCGTATGGGCCTGAATATGTCGCAGTGAAGTTGACATTTAGTATGGTCTTTGCTGCGTACTGTATTTGCTGTATAATGTTATGGCGTTGGAAAGGATGGATGTTTTGGAGTGCAACTGTGAGAAAGGTCAGAAGTTGTTCAATAGATAGGGGTTGATGCACAGATGTTACAGGAGTTGTGAACTGAGTTTTGGTTTCTGGAGTGCGTATTGGTACAATCAGTTCTGGTTTTGCTGGATCTGGTTCTGGACGAGCTTTACATTTATAACTGAAAGTTGTGTGGTGATCACCGCAAGTATTGCATGTGGGAGGCTGTTGAAGGTTTGGACAAGTTTTGGTGGAATGGTTACCAGTGCAAAAGCCACATTTCAATGTATTTGTGCATTTTGAAGTAGGATGGGCGTTGTACAATTGACATTTCTCACATCTGATAGGTAGCGGTGGAGGTGAATGTGAGGGTTCGACTCTGTATCGTCTCCTATAGATGTAGGCACCGTGTGAAAGCAGATCGTCGATGGTCTCTTGATCTGGTGTGAGAACCCTAACCATGTAAGTAGCTTGACCTGTTTTTGCTTTTATACGTAGGCACTTATGAATTGAATGGCCCTCGTGCTTCAGTTCTGTTTCTATTTCTTCATCTGTGAGCGTTGGATCAACCCCCCTGACTACTACGGATAATGTGGGCGGCTTACGTGGTGGCTGTTTAAGAGGTTTCTGGTCAAGGCGTGTGATATTTGCATTTTTTCCAAAGATCTCAAAACTGTGACGATTTCT
>JAGDQP010020785.1:0-31307 GCA_022664845.1 Lepisma saccharinum | reverse complement strand
CCCCCCCCCCCTCAAGGACTAAATGAAACTAATATTTTCAGAAGCTTCGAACTTCCCTGATTCGCATTAGAAATGTTAACACAAAAAAGTGATCCCAAAGGTCAAAATCCAATATGGCCGCCAGCCGCAAAATATGTTTTAAAAAACATACTTGTGTTACTAATTTTTTAGAGAAAAAACTAACAACAATGGAATTATGAAACATACCTTTTTTTTTTGTAAATAACAGACAATTAGCGAATAATATTGTTAGGCGTATACTGGTATACGTTTAGAAGAAAAAGAAGAGGAAATTTAAAAATATATATATATATATATATTTTTTTTTACATAATTTTCTATTTCTCTTTTCCCTTACACTTACGCCACTGTTACTTGGAAGTTAAATTTAGTACTAAATTATTTTGTTATCTATCCTCCATCAACATACAAGAATCTATGGTTGACACTCGCTTAGTTACGGGGAAAAAATATAATATGTAAAGTAAGGCAAATTTTGGCACAACGCTTCAATTTTCAAGATTTTTTTTTTGTACAAACATTGGCACATCTTAAAAATAAGACAATATATAGGTGATTGAAACATACGCAAATTTCTAAAACAATGGTTTCCTTCTCATAAGTACTCCTGTCTTAGGGCTATAGGCATATTTGGAAGAAAAACTGCTTGTAAATCTTTTAAAAATTAATGGAAATTTCCCAGATACACAAATGCATATAACCATACATCAGGTAGGTATATGTTTTCAGAATACTATATACATATTTTCGTAACATTATGTTAATAAATAACATAAGTTTCTCCATATGCAACATTGATAAATAGCATTTTTAAATATAGAGTTTTTTTAAAAAAATGGATTATCTTTTTCTGTGCATATGCGCACAAGAATTAGTCATGGGTGATGACTCCCATGACTAAAAATTACAAAGTCATACAATTTGTTATTTATAAAGTTAGTTGAAAATACATAAAAATAATTGATAAAACATTTAAAGCAAAGAAACTTAGAGTGATGCATGATAAATAATACGTAGATTACTTAATATACCATAATTAGATTACATAATGATAAGAATTTAAATGAGTGAAGTTGTCTTTGCAAGCAAGTAATAATAAAGCGAATATGTTTAGAAAACGTTTTTCAATATATAATACTATGTAAAAAAGCACTTGAGGGTATTTTTTTTAACGAAAGCATCCTGAATAATTATTATATAAATCTGTAAGGTAACACTGTCTACCTCTTATCAAACTGTATTGAATGCTATAGGTGAGATTTATTATTGTCTGTCACAGCGTAGTAATCGATTATCATTGTAAAGAAACTGTCAGGACCTTGTGAAAATTTACGTAGCGGAATGAACGCATTCAACTTAACAAATTACTTATTTATTGAAAATACAATAAATGAAAAATGACTGATTTTGATTAATTGTGTGCTTTTAGTTGAAAATATCTTAAAACTGGGACTGTAATCGTGAAAAGAGAATTATGGACATTATTGAAGTTAGTTTCAAACAAAACGATGGATTGCATAAAAAGTTCAAAGACGAAGGTACTATTCGGGTTCGCAGTGCACATCCTTTCTCCTACCCTATCCCCGTCTGAGCCATAGATGCCTAAAGGCCATTGAATCCAACTGAATTCAACACAAGTGGATCAAATGTAACGATGATAACTAGCTGAGTTTTCTACTTTGATCTGCTGTCAAGTACAATGGCGTGTAAATAGTAAGTAAAAGGATGTAAATGTATAAATCGTACTGGCATTATGTAAATCTATTCACACTTATCATAGTTACTAATAAGGTTGTTCATGAAACAATTCTATCCAGGTTGCTTGTTTAATCCAACAAACCACATCATATTAAAGAATGAGTTGATTCTTGAGGGGTCCGACAGTTTTTTAGGCCCGTTTTCATAAGACATTTTTTGAGCAAATGCTTGAGTAAATTGGCTCGACTTAAGTTAAAATTCGTTTCATAGTGGTTACCTTCAAGCTCAACCTTCGAGGAATAACTTGGCCAAGACAAGTAGCGTTTTTCCCGACTTCCTTGGTTAATGATTTCAGTTTCATAGACATATCTCAAGACACTGCTTGTGAGTGCTTGTTTCATAGAAGATTCCAAGACTTGGATGAGTAAAGGAAAGCAGTATTTTTTTACGACTTGGCCAAGGAAGGCCGATGGCAGTCTTGAGTTATCAAATATAACAGAAAAATGGATGATTGGGCATTAAACCGATATCGTTGGATGGAATTGTATGAGGAAAATTATAATTATCGCCTACCAAAGCGTTACGTTAGGAATTTTCTGGACCTGTTGGATTAGTGGAATGAAAGAGAATTCAGAAGGAGGTACCGGTTCACAAAAGAAGTTGTCACGCACGTTATATTACCAAACGTCTTAAATTATCTCCCGTGAATTATTTTTCGAAATACGTAGAATCCAGAACACGCAATAATGACATTAGTATTCCTCCGAATGGTACCATTCGTATGAGTTGATCAAATCAAGTATATATTTTTTTTTTTAAATTATGAAAATGTGGCATATGGCTGATCTAAAGTGATATGTATCCTAATCCTAGACAAAAATTTACGAGATGCACTTACGGGTGTAGGAAAGCATTATAGGGCTAGCTATGTACAAGGGAGCATATTGATTTTCCATACCATAGCAACAATTGGCTACCATAAACTGCACCATATCCCATAGTGTAGATTGACTAGCTTGTAGATATCTTGTTGGGATCTCAACCACCATCAGCTCAGGTCGAAAATGCTTCTTAATATAAAAAGGTGGATAAACTTCACTTCATAGCTAGCAGTTTTTGCTACCAATTCAGTCATAGGTACGCTCTATTCCTTTCATTCCCTTGCAAATAATTATCACATACACCTTTACATATCGTCAACCAGCGCTCAAAGTGTTATGAAAAGCTATTTCACTATCGTTTGGTAAAATACACAATAGAGTTGAATAACGCATAGCCCTAATAAGCATGATGGTGCGGAGGAATAATTATGGCGACACTTCGTGTTATGAACAGCACATATCAGTATTTACCACAAAAATACGGATCTCGAACTAGTGGAGAAGGTTAAAGTCAGGTTGGATATCTTTATTAAACGCGATGTACATGGCGCTTAAAACGCACTGCATGTGTTTACCTCAAAGAGCAAGAAGCTAAATAGTCTGTAGGACCTTTCGTTCTTTCACTCTTAGGGCTGCCTTACATGCAAACTTGCTTGCGATTTGGGTGAGTAACCAATTGAAACGCGTGATTTATTGTAAGGTGTGACACCTGTTTCAATTGGCTATTCACCCAAATCTCACGCAAACTTGTATGCAAGGCAGACAGGCGTCTATTTAGTATGCATCAGGCGTTCCATTTGGAACCATAAACGGAGTAGCCATAGGTGATGTCTGTTAAAAGTGATGCGCATTGCGTATAACAAGACACATCTAACCTGCCTTTTCTAACCAGTCTCCGTTCACCATCGCTCACTCGACATACTGTCCGTGATTTTTGTAGCAAGGTATCAATGGCGATATGGAAATAAACATATCACTATGACGTAGCATTACCATGACTCCGATTTTTAAATGAACCTGTGAATTATTTCGTTCGGAATTTTGTTCGCGCATATGTCTCAATGGTTATATGGAACATTACTATAATTCCGATGCATGAAACTGTGGCTTACTTCGTTCGGAGAAATCACGCTCAACGTAAGCTAAAGTAAAGCTATACTTTGCATTACAACACTTACAAACGTCCAAAATGTTAAATTTCTCCCGTTAATTTTACATTTCTTGCTGGCAATAAAGTAGATGTTAGCTAGAAGGTGTAAATTTGGAAATTTCACAGATGACGCAGACATTGATCAAATAGTATTAGGTGTTTAAAGCAATTCTTTGAGGGAACGATAATTTAGTACTGATGATCTTACATTGGTGAAAACAATTAGTATATCTTTACAACAGGATTAAATTACAATCTGAAAATAACTACCTACTGGGCATTCAATTCTTAAATCAAAATTATATTCCGTGGTTATTTCTTCCCACACCTCTTTCCTTTTCTTAGCTGACATCGCATCGCTCTTACTAGATTCAATATATTTTGAATTTCTTTTAACCAAAGAAATTACCAACTGTTTCTCATATGTACTGTACAGTTTCCGCGATATAGCTACCAGAAAATTATGTTTTGTGTAAATGTACATTGGAAAGAAAACGAGGCTTGCTAACACGCTGCTCAAACTTCGCTTGTTTTCATTGACAACCTATTTCCTTGATGACCGACTATTGTTTATAGTTTTTGAAGGTTTTCCGACAAAATTATTTAAAATGCAATTATTCCTACAATTTATTTCAGATGAGAAACATTTTGACTTAATTATATATAGTTCTGGCAAACAAATAAATTAATTTAATTTATAGTCGCGCGTGAATATGGTGCAGTTGGCAGCGCTGGTAAGAATCATTAACTTTCTGTGACTTCAAGCAATATCCTTCACCAAGAAGCACTGACGTTGCTTCGCGAAGATAATGCTTGGCAAAGTAAATTTGAAGTAACCACTATGAAACAGTGTCACACTTGAGACGATTACCACTGACTTGGCGAAGTAGCTCACAAGCTCCAGCTTGAGTACCTAACTATGAAAACGGGCCCAAGTTCCATGAAATCCTCAAGCACATTATCAAGACCACTTCCTCCACTTTTCTTCTTTGGGTTCTACACAGACTTATACCTCCAAGATTACAAGAACCATTCTGAATTCGTTGAACCTTTACCTGAGTGTTAGTACTGATACTAGCTGTACTGATTTGGATCCCTTCCATATCATAGAACGTACTTACATTATGTAGCGGGCAGATATTTACTTACATCTGTACTGTCAAACACATGCTGAAGAAACTCTAATTTTTGATAATTCTGCACTGATGAGAGAGGTCATGTATACGTAAGTTTCATGGTATGATGCGCAAACTCCAATGGACGATAAATAGATTGAATAGATCTTTTCACCCATATAATCGGTGAAGGGTTAATAACGGGCTTGTTTGCATGGGTGACAGGAATAATCTTGGTCTTTCAGTTTATATTATAGCATGGTTTATCACAATACACTTCGTGTTAACTTCCTGTGATTCAGAAGCATTCTTCTTTGTCGTTACTCCCTCCATAAAGACTTAAAATGAGGTTCTGCCCGTCAGACTTGCTATCAATGAAATCTGGGTATATACTTCAGTCATAAACCATCGGTCTGATGTCGGCTGCATCTAATACTATCCTTAACCGTTCAGTAGCAGGGGCAGTTTTCCTGTCGTTATATCACTGATACATAATTTTATGAGCCTTGTCCGATAAGCAGAGCACATTTTTCCTTCCGGAAACATTTGAATAAAATTATCCGATCCTTAAAATGCTATTTAAGATGTTTGGTTGTATAGGACAGCCATCCTCTTGACAAGATACACGCTTCATAATATTTTTTTAACTCATTCAGATTGTACTGGCATTCATCACAGTTTTATATGTACTCACACAACATAGAAAATAACTTCCTCAGTCCCACGAGTTCCCTAATTGGTTTATTTTTTGAAAAATCTTTGGAATACTTTCCATGGTACTGTACTTCTGGTACCACAAGATTACTCACAATAAGAAGTTTGGGCCTTACCTTTTCACCCCACTTATCATTTTGTAAGTCAAATTTCTTGATAAGATTTTCCCTCACTTCTAAAGCCACAACCTTACGAAAACACCTCCTGTGCTCTAATGGGTCCAACACTGAATTCTTTTCCACAAAGAAAGCAGTTTCTTTTTAAATCGACCGTTCCTTCCGAGTTCCTTAAACAAGTTGAAGATGTTGAACGATGGTATGGGTTATCGGTCTGCATTCATGTATGATCAGCTTTGATACTAGTACGTCTGCCTGCACGCGCTGTGCTTTCTCCTTCCAACTTTACACGCAGTCCTCGTTTCATTTCAAACTAACCTCAATAACGTTCGTAATTCTCTTTTCATTATTACAGTTTCTCTTTCACGATATTTCCCACTAAAATTACGAAATAAATCAAAACCGAACGTTCTTCTTTTATACCATTTCCAATAAATAAGTAAACTGTTAAGTTTAATGCATTCATTCCGCTTCGTAAATTTTCACAAGATCATGACAACGTTTCTTTAAAATGATAACCGATTACTACACTCTGGCAGAAAATAATAAATATAGCCTACAAGATTCAATTGAAAATACCACATCTTAAAAGGTAAGTTATATAAGAAACTAAAATTACACACTAAATTTGATTTCCAACTAATAGAAATACGATTAACCTTCTATGAGGTTTCATTTGCTCTTGCTGAACACAGAAAATAGCTTACAATTGAAGTACCTCCTTCCTTTTTCATTTTTTTTTTCACAACCCACATAGTAATTTTGACGTGACTCAACCTTGTTGCAAGCTGGCATGCTATCTGGGTATGTGATATATCACATGAAAAGACCGCCAGAATACACTACTAATTCATCACCTATTTTACTTGCCGCTACACAGAAAAGACAAATTGTCATAATCGTTGACTGCTCACAACACAGCCTAATGGGTATAGGGCACACCTAGAAGATAAAGCATTGCTCGCGCGCTGGTACGCCTCATTTCTAACTCATTACCTAACAGTAATTGTTCAGCCATATTGATATATGCATCATTTTAAAGCTTACGAAACAGGCAACAACTTTCATCTCAAACTTGTTTTTGATACTGAGAGTTTTAAGCAAGCCACACCGTAAATAGTGTAAATATTAAAAGCAAAATAGCGTAAAAAACTGAAATTTCTAAGATCTCGTCGTCTTTTTCTTCTAACGTAGACCAATATACGCATAACAATATTATTCGCTAATTGTCTGTTATTTACCAAATAAAACAAGGTATGTTTCATAATTCCATTGTTGTTAGCTTTTTCTCTAAAAAAAATTAAGTAACATAGGTATGATTTAAAAAAAGTATTTGCGGGTTGCCGGCCATATTGGATTTTGATCTTTTGGGTCAATTTTTTCTTGTGTTAACATTTCTAATGTGAATCAGGGAAGTTTCTCATTTAGTCTTGGGTATCCTAGCTCCCCTGTTATATGGGCTGTGGCGGTGAGAAGCGCTCACAATGTCGTCCTGGTCAAAAGCGGAATATCTGACAATTTTCCGATATAGCTTTGCGCGCAAGTTGGGTGTTTATCCATGTTTGGAGTAAATGGTCCCTGTGCTGGAAGAGCACTGTCCTCATCTGACTACCATATGCAGGTAGTATCAGGAGTACCAGAGAGGGAATTTCAGCCTGGAGGACTCGTTAAGATCAAAACGCGCAGCTTCGTCCGCCACTGAGAACATCGTTGCTGTCCTGAAAATGTTCGGGATCAACAGACTTGTGATCACAAATAGAGCAATGTTTCGATATTTCTCCATAGGCAATTCACGCCATTCTGCACGACCAACTTCAAGTTAGAAAAGTCTGTTCCCTTTCAGTACCCCATGCTTTAACTGAAGAGCAGATGGCATGCCGTGTTTCATGGTACCGTGATATGCACGAGAGATTTGAAAACGTAAGATCTCGCTATGTGAAAAGTATGATGACAAGTGACGAAACCTGGCTCCACTAATATGACATTACCAATAAAGCCCAGAAAAAAGTGTGGGTGTTTGAAGATGATCACACCCTCGTATCAGTGCGAAAATTACGATCTGTGATGAAGAGAATAGTGCCCGGAAACACAGAAGACAGTCGCAGGGTAGTGGTGAACAGAGGAGTGCCTGTTAAAGCTTTCAAAAACATTTCTACTCTCACGTCTAGCCACTTGGTTTATCCACCACGACAATGCACCTGCACACCGCTTCAACGTTTGCCCCGATTACTTAGCAAGTACTGGACTGCAGGTGTTGGAGCATCCTCTCTACAGTCCAGACCTCGCAGCATGTGACTTCGCCCTGTTCCCTCACGTGCAGAACAGACTCAAAGGGAGGCGGTTTTCCAACGAAGATCTCCTAAGGGCGTGAGATGATCAACGTGCCCAGCTTCCGGAGGAAACCAGGCAGAGATGGTTGGACAAATGGTTGCGAAGGGTGAAGTGCATTGCATGTAGTGGGTAATATTTAGAAAGATTGTGAAAATTGCACCCATATTGCAAAATTTTCCTAGTGACCTATGTATATGCTTTACACAAAGATCTTGTGTAAAATAACTGTTTAAAAATACAGACTAAAATTGGTCGAGACTTTCCTTTTATAAGGTTTCAAAATTAATATTAAACTTTTTCTTCCTCAGTAATCATTATGGGTGCAATCATCATGCAATCATCATATTTTTTGCCTTTACAGGGCCTTAACACTACAGTCCGTCACATGGGAGAGATACTGTCATACAGCAAGCATTCTTTCATGGAAATAAATGAGGAAGGCAGCGGTCAGGGCATCTACTTACATACCGGCATTCGCCTAGTCGATTTCTTTTTGAATAACAATATTAATGTTTCGATACTCTAGGAAACTTCACAACTAAATTATATTTGAAAACCTTCTATCAAAATGAACTATGCTTAAACCAAATTAAGTGTTGTACAATTTATTTTGGCATATACAGTCAAAATAATGAGAATTGGCAAATAAATATGGGATAACGGATTCCAAGAGATATTACAGGTTAAAACTCTTAACAGCGCACACTGCCGTTTTTTATAACTACTATCACAATACGAACCTATACACACAAAATAGAAATTTAACACTGAGACATTTCTTAAATAAAGTATTCACTGCTTTCAGGTTTATATTCTAGTCTTATTCTAATTTGATCATGCCACTTACCCGTGAAAAGATCGTTGAAGGCATCTGCAGGTATTTGGTTCAACACATTCGTAAAATCATGCTCCTCTAATAATCGAGATGCCTGACTCGCTAATTCTGCAGTATCCAACGGCAATTCCAAGCCTCTATCATCACTCATAGTGTCCGGAGATAGAGGCTCATCTGGGAGACTGTTTTCTAATTCTTCAGTTCTTGTATCTTCTTCAAAATCACCTGCGAAAAAGAAGAGAAGCGATTTAGTAAATGCGTTCTTTTTTTTAGATAGAACATTAAGACATAAAATTTAGCAACAGTGGCAGCTAGGACTTTCACCCACCCCTCTCTTCTTTGCAGGATTCCAACAATGTCTCTTTGTGCTTTTTAATTCCATGAAGTGTATTTTATACTAAGAAGCGGATTCATTACATTCACACTGAAAAAGAAACGAACTACACACGTGGTGGTCAGTAAATCAGTTCACTGCGCGCAGGGTGCCGCCACTGTGCAATATATCTCGGTTTAATGATACGTGCAATAACTGTTAAGTGTCTATTACTGTATAGCCGGTACGCATGGCATTTGACCACTGCCAACTGAATTATGTCAACTAGAATTTTCTGTCACAGTGCAGTCATACCATCCATATTCCCCCGATTTAGAACATTTTTTTTTCTTTTACCATGTGAAACAACACTTGCGGGGCCGTCGCCTTATCTCAACAATGGAAGTAAAATCGAGACAGTGGTTATACGGCTATTTAGAAATCACGTGCCATTTATTGATTTTAGTGATCACCCCTTGATTTATTGCTTATCGCTAGTTCTCTTCAGCTTAGTTGCCAACTTACCTGGATGAATTACCTTCCTCATTATTCAAGAAAGCAGACATGATCGGAATGGGCACCAACACAAACGCGCGTACACGGAGTTGTATTTGCTAAGGGTTGATTGGCAAATGTAATTTTACTGTTTCAAGCATGGTGTGGTCACCAGTTTCCAACCTAAGAGCAGAGACGTGGAAACCATTATCGGATAAACTTAAGCGTTATATGGTGTTATCGAATTGGCAACTTCGTCATTCGAATGATGTCGTCCCTCGGCGAACACTTCCGGGCACAGGGATGGGAAAAAGGGACCAAGGCTTTAACTGAGATATTAACCAAACATTTGCGATGGAAAACATCGTCAGGATGGCCGCCAGCAGGACTTGAACCCACATGTCTTCTCATTGCCGATTCTAAGTCCTCTACGTTACCCACTACACTACGGAGACTGGGATGCAGAGAAGAAGTACAGACAGTTAATAAAGAAGCTCCCAATGCAATTCTAGCTAACGACTTTACAAACTGTTTCAAACCGCTGTACACACAGTAGCATAAGTATCGTAGCACAGCGGGACTATACTGAAGATGTACTTAGGTTACGTCGTTAAGTATTAAACCATAATTATAGTAAGTAAACAACTTATCAAGTGAACGTACTTGCTGACTATTTCGTATATAAATATTATCAATGACGTTTATGTCAAACAGCGCTGTTCTTCTTCAAAAGAAAATGACATTATGGTGGTAAATAATTTATATTCACATGAAATCTAACACAAACTGACTGGCACTTACTACATAAGTTTTCTTTCCACATGATTGTTGTTTCAAACTCACATTTTGACACTTAAAACAGACATGTAGCAGATAAATTTTGCATTTTTTTAAACTTATGTTTCGCTCTGGTCTTTTTGTGTATTTATCTATGAGTAAAATAACGGTAATTTTATGCATAGAACGTTTTTTCAAATTAAAACAGAAATCTTTTGGGGGGTATATTCACATTTGCATAAGTCGCTCTCGATGTGTCAGCCCGCTTGCGTCATGCAGCTTTTTCAATTTTATTTTATAACTTTTCCGTGTATATTATTCCAATTACGAATTAAGAGGGAACGAATATGAAATTTGGATATTTTATCAGACTACATCTACTACGACCTAACCAAATTCAAATATTAAAGACTTAAAAATTGTAGAAAGTACCTTGTTCTTCTTCTTCCGCTGTTCCAGGATTTTCAGGCCCACTAAGCCTGTCAATGGACTCCTCTAGACTATAATGACTTGCATTATCCCCTGGTGACAACGCTTCTTCCACAGTCATATCTACAAAAAAGCAATTCATGTAGGAACACTAAACAGCATGCATATATTACGCTGAAATCTTTATTCCGCTACAGTTAGAGAACTAAAGAATACAAGATTTACATCATAAGTGACGAGTTTCTAATGTCACTCTTTAAAGATACAGTTCTCTCCTCACTTTTCTTGTTCTATAACATAAAAACCTAACGACAAATCAACCGCCAGGCTGTGTCATTGCGAAGTCTGGCTCTGAAGTAAATCCATAGTTTGCACATGATAAACCATATTGATATACTGTAATAAAAGTTATTTTCTTCACACTTAAACGAGTATTAAGCCCCAGTTTTACAATCGACGGCTAAGCTTCTGGTCAGGGCTAAGTTGAGGCCAAATCATATTTTGCCCAATCGGTGTACGTAAAATATGACTTGGCCTCAACTTAGCCGTCGATTGTAAAACTGGGGGTAAGTCGATCAAAAATGAACAGCGACGTCCCTTGTTTTAAAGAAAAAATTGCTCGTACTGTGCGCTACACTGATCCAATCTACATCATCAAACTCTATGTACTCTGTACTCTATCAACTTTGGTCCACCGATTCGATTGTCGTGTTCTGGAAGATTCAAATGTATAGCCTGAGATGAAAATTACCTCCCGTATCCCGGCTCTGTGGTATGGATTATCTATACGAATTTGAACTCGTCTTGCAGAGACCTTTCCAACAACACCTCAAACTCATTCCCAGCCCTAGTAGTACCTGAGTTTAATATTTCCCCATATATTGGGACCTGCCCGTGATCGATATTATCTGTAAAGATTTGAACTTGTCTCGCCGACACCTCCACCTTCCTAGCGCCAGTAGTTCCTGAGTTGAATCAGCTCCACTGTTGGAGGTACTGGAAATACGAAGCTCTAAAACTGATTTTGCTACGCCGTAGTTCCGAAACGTGGGTGAATTTCCATTCCAGAGGGGGGTTTCTTTTCCACTAATTTTTTTGATGTACTGATTTTTCCTTTAAGTTTCTCGATCGCATTGACAGTGACCGTAGGAGCAAGTCATACAACTGGATCTCTTGCATATCTAGGTGCCGGATGGGGGTCGTGCGGATCAATATTAGGGGGCGAAATCTAGGTTTGGTGGGATTGATCTTTGGTTTGGGCCCGATTGGAGAATATGTAAGTGAGAATCTAGGATTTATTTGATCTTGGTTAGTTTAAGATAGAACTGTGGTAATAACAGTCGGTGGCTTCAGATTGGTTTTGGGAGCGTAGGTGGGTTCATGCTGGAGGCGTTGGTTGTAAGTTTCAATAGCAGAGGTAGTAGAATGTCCTCTGAGGGCCAGGGAGAAAGGAATCGCTTTTTTGGTGTGGTATGGGTAGAAACTTAAGTACCGTAGTGTAAATACTGCACATTTACGGTTACTAGGTATATGGTTAGTAGGTTTTACGTGAACGGTAGTAGTAAAAGTGTTTTCTAAAGTGATGACCAACATCAACGAATGCGACATTGTTTGAAATTGAGCAAGTGATCTAGAAAACAAGGAATTGGTTCAGTTGTTCTAGGAAGGTGTGTGACTGGCTTCACCAGGATGTCACCCAAAAAACGGATCCAATGTAGTGGAGTCAAAGCTTGGGTTTGTTTGTGGGAAATTAAGTTCCAGCTTGCCCATTAACAGATTGGCGCAGGATGTGGTCATTCTCGTACCCATTGCTGTACCTCGGATCTGAAGGTAGTGTCTGTTGTCGAAGAGTTGTTACAAGTGAAAACTATGTTGGCTAGACTAACAAGGTAAATACCTGACCAAGAGGGTTCGGATTTTGTTCAAATTTTCAGAGCCAAAAGCTGGCAAAGCTGCGGCGGCATCACCATAAACGACTTCATATCTCCAGAAATTATAAAACAGGCCATGTCGGTTTAGCAAATCAAAATCAAAGATAGGCCCAATACATCAATTTCAGCAAAGTTTGGAGCATGCCTCTTAAAGGAGAGTTCAAGACTTGTTCTGTTAAACCATAATAATTGCTTGATAATAAAATTCCTACGTAGGGAAACACGTTTATCCGGCACTCCCTCAATCATAAACTTTGCTTAAATAGATATATTGGGCACTACTTCGATCGTGATTTGCTAAACCGGCATGGTTTGCGTATTTTTTTTCTGAAGATATCACGTCATTTGTGACGATGCCAAAATAAATTTACAAGCGCGAACGCCTGACGTCCTCCACAAGGTGGTGTCCAACGTTGCGATAAGAATGCGAAAGATCGTCTACGTTGAGGACAAAATATCGGACACATTGTAATACAAATGGCTTGCTGTGTAGATCGGAATAAAATCTGAATGATATTTTCTATAAGAGAGCATTAGGATAGGTAGGTTTTAAGAGGGGTGTACAGGCTGGGCCGTTTTCAACGGCACGTAATCTCGATGACTAAGGCATGAGATATATGATTGCCTGTTTGACCCATCACCATCATTAATCATCTGCCGAAAGCAGCACGTCACTCAAGACACGAAACGGCCCTCTCCATTCATCCTGATCTTGAGTTTCCTTTTTTGTCCCAGAAGAGACTGTTCGGCCTATAATATAAGTTAAATCAAAACATTAATGCTATATTCCTGAAATACGTACTTTTATGAGTGTACCATCTCAGGATTAACCTGGTATGACAGAGGAAAAACCTTAGGATGATCGGTCACTGAGCGCGAATCCACGAACGTTACTTGTGACCATTTCTCTGTGCACGTCTAGCTCCGAAACTGGGCACACTCCTTCAAAGGAAATTTTATTCCCCTTGTTTGATGCAAGTAAACCACCTTCCGAAATCTGTCCCATCAGTCCTGTAACACCATGCACAATATACGTCTCGAACTCAATAGAAACATATGAATTAAATAACCGTTTTACCTTACGAATGTTACATTTAACAAGAGAAGAAGCTCGTGGTTACTTCGATTCAAGTAATAACCAATATTTTAATACACTCGAACACGCGTAAGAGATTTACCAACAGGCTTATATTCAACGACGAAAGCAAAGTAACAAATTTTCATTATTGTAATTGGAAATTCATATTTTACAATAGAAAGTAAGATAAAATGGGAAATATTGCATGCATTTAACTAAAGTGTTTATCTGTAGGTAATTTTAAACGTAGCTTCTACAGCTTACTCAATTTATACACTCTACCTGGAACCGTAATGTATCCCTTTTATATCGAAATACGCTCTATTAATAATTACCAAATGTTCTCTGTACTTACCAGCCTCTTCTGGTTGCTGAGATACAGAGAGATCCAACACAGACGATTCAGGAGACCTAGGGCGAGCATTATTGATACGACGCTTCTTCTTTCCTCGTTTGCTTGGACGGGTCATAGCTGAGGGCTTGGCCTTTTTCCGGGCCTTCTTTGGTTTGGTTTCTGCACACATTTTGTCATAGTTATCCTGTAACAAGGTGGCTGTTATTGCACATGGACTGAATTCTACATATATTTTACGTTTTTCTTTTACTCTTAAAACTCAATCGTGACGGAAATTAGGCATTTTACTTCCCAATGAACACAAAAAGATTATCATTGCACTATCTTCGGAATTTGTATTGATGTTCATGAACAACCACTTATGTAGTCAATATTACATTCAAAATGTGAATACATCCGTACCAATTTGTAACTATACCTAGCAAAGGCATTGTTGGGGGAATCAGCAAGTGTTAACGCCATGTGTGACCATCATAGTTACATATATACTATAATAATACATATTTACCTGCATATAATACGATGTTCTATCGTTGTAGGGCTTTAATACTAATTTTGCTGTCACTGTCAAGAGTGTCAGGAATACAATGTCCTGGTGGCTATTTCGCTGCTATGCACATATATGCTACATTTATTTTTCTACATACCTGCTGGGTTTCGTGTTACTAGCAATTCTTCTTTTGTTTTATTAAAATTATTGTAACTAATTCAATCATAGTTTAGTATAACTTATAAACACTGTGAAACACCTAAATAGTTATTTAATTTCAGTTCAGTCTGCGGGGAGTCAGAATCGCAGAATTCCTTATACGTAATATCAGATTACATCCTAACTGAAATTAAACAGCTGTTTAGGTGTTTCACATTGCTTATAGTCAAACCAGACCACCACTGAACTGATAAAAGATAATAAGAACAAAACAAGAATTACTAATAACTATAAATTTTATAGGGAAGTAAAAATAATAATAATAATAATAATAATATGTAGCATATATGTTCATAATTTAGAAATGATCACCAGGCATCTAAGTGGTACAAACACTGAATAGCAACACCTTTCCATTGTCTCATTATTTGTGGTGGACAATCTATTAACTAAATCAATACTGAAGCACTGCAGCAAGAGAATAAAATCATACACTTAAGTACAAAATTGGTACGTTCGTCATCTGTACAGGGTGCCCACAAGATTTGTGAACTTAAATTTCCTAACTTTTCTTGACTAGATTTTTAAAAAATTCCTGACTCTCATCCAATTTCATAATATTGCAAAATATTTTGTTTTCTTTTACATGCAGCCTCCACCAGGCGAATGCATCGAATGCTTGTGGAGGCCTATGGTGACAGTGCTTTATCGGAACCAACGTACCGAGATTGGTTTCGTCGGTTCAAAGACGGCAATTTTGACCTGAGTGACAAGAAGCGTGAAAATCGGCCCAGGAAGTTTGAGGACCATCAATTGCAGGCGCTGTTGGACGAGGACGATACCCAATCGCAACAAATGCTTGCCGAGCAATTGGGCGTTACTCAAGCAGCCATTTCCATGTGTCTACGTGCCATGGAAAAGGTTCAGAAGATCGGAAAATGGTGCCGCATGAATTGACTGATCGGCAGCTGGAGAGACGCCAACACACATGAGAAATGTTGCTCGCCAGACAAAGAAGAAAGTCGTTTCTGCATCGGATTGTGACGGGCGATGAAAAGTGGATATATTTCGCGAATCCGAAACGCCAGAAATCGTGGGTTGATCCCGGCCAACCATCAACATTTTCCTCGAGACCAAATCGCTTCGGACGGAAGACGATACTGTGTGTTTGGTGGGATCAACAGGATCTACTTTGAGCTGTTGCAACCGGGTCAAACTGTCAATGCCCACCGCTACCACCAACAACTGATCAACGTGCACCGTGCTCTGTGTGATAAAAGGCCGGAGTATCAACAAAGACGTGACAAGCTGATATTCCTCCACGACAACGCCCCATCGCACACGTCAAAAGTTGTCCAAAACTACTTGGAGACACTTAAGTGGGAGGTGCTACCCCATCCCGCTTATTCACCAGACTACCATCTACAGACTGGCCTCTACAGACTACCATCTGTTTGCGTCGATGGGCCACGCCCTCGCTGAGCAGCACTTCGATTCGTATGCAGACGTCCGAAAATGGCTTGATGAGTGGTTTGCCTCGAAAGAGTAGGACTTTTTTTGGAGTGGTATCCACAAATTGCCCGAGAGGTGAGCAAAATGTGTAGCTAGCTAGGGAAAGTACTTTGAATAAGTTTCTTTGTGCTTTCTATGAACACATCATGTGTTCTGCTGACTACAAAACAGCGGATTTAAGCTTATACACGTGGTATACAAGATACTGTCGGAAAGATTGAACAAACTTACAATTTACAGTAACCGTTGTTTAGAAGTACTAATCTTCCTTACTTTTGTCGTCGTTGTGTTAGTAGAAGTACTAGGAAGAGTTTCAAACAACGAAACAATATTAAATCAAAACTAATTACACCAATGCTAAAATTTCCTCAGCTTTATTTTGTTTGTTACTTACACCACAAGCAAAGATGTTCCGTCTGCAGAGGAAACACCTTTTCAACTTGTTACATCATGATTTTTTGAAAAAGCAGATAGCACAATACCTGTGACTAGCCGAATGGTAACTGCAAGTTTGAAACAGCAGCCTGGGGTTTTAAATATAAAACCACTACAAGCTACGTAGTGTTGTGCGCATGTGGTTAAGACTTTTATTTACCACGGATGATAAAGAGCTGTTCAAATAAGCAAAACATCAAATTGTATATTTAAACGACAGCTTATCGCAAATAAAAATAAAAAATGGGAGGCAAAGAAACAAAATCTGAAATCATTAATAAATTTTGTCTCCCCTGGTTTTCCCTAGATTTTACTGTAAATTTCTCCTCTTTTCCCGCAAAAATGATTGCCAACACTGCAACCTCCTTCACTCTTGAGAGAACGAAACTTCTTCCGACGTTACATAGTGACGAGTTGGAATCACTGCTCTCTGTAGGAGTAATGCTGTGCTTGTACGGGCACATGAATATTAAATACATTGGTTATTTTTTGAATAACGAGTTAAAGCTCAGTTCGAGTGGGTTTCCCGACCTTTTTCGTTTTACGTCAATTATTCAAATTTCAATGCAGGTAAGCAGAAATTAACTTTCACGGACTGAAGCTCATTTCGTACTTTAATAATGGGTAGTTAGTTTTAAAAAAAATATTACTAGTAACTTCTTCAGGATTCTGTGTAGACATTTTTGGGACAATAATTGACATAAAACGAACAAGGCAGGAAAACAAACTCGTATGGAGTTTTAATCATAGAATTGAATCTCATACGCTCATAGGCCACAATCTTTTAACTCAAAAGTTTTCTTAACACTTCATTTATTCACGCAACTTCTCAACGACATAACTGACCATTAACCATCGTCCATTCTAAGAGGGGGGAATGATTTAAGTGTCGTAATGTTATATGAACGTACTCACCCTTTTCCTTGCGTGTTCTATACAAAGAGGTAATTCATGGCAGATATCAAAAACAGGTACACAGCATTGGGTATTATCAGAAAACTTAGCTGTACAATATTCAAATAAAAGTTGGTCAACGTTGTACATGATGTGACGAACACAATGCCACGTACACGGAAGAGCTGGGTTTGTACATGCGTCATCTTCTCCTTTCCTATAGCAACATATCCTTTTCATCAACATAGTTAACTTCGACCTGCAAACAGAGTAAGATTAAGACATAAGACTCGTCGTAACATACAAACTTTGTAGGTATATTACTGAACTAGTTAACATTACTATATATTTGGTTAACTTGAATATCATTTATGCTTTTAGGTAACTATGTTCAGGCCCTAATGACGGTATGGAGAAAGTTGTTGAACTCGCCCCAGGGACTAGTTTCGAAGGTACCATTACGGCATTTGCCTGGTGTCACGGAAGAGAAACTTGTCAGGATGACCGGCCACTGGAATCGAACCCTGAACCTCCCGACCGCGAAGCCAACGCTCCACCAAATGAGCTACAGGTTGATCCTCACGTACTAGACTTTCCAAGCATTTCCATAAAACATCGAGCAAATAATACATTTAAGTGCCTTAAAAAAAACATTATTTTTAAAACATTATGGGAACCATGCGTGTGTGTACCAAAATGTTACACTTTGGTAACAATAGTTGGAACTGATTCACTTTTAACAACCCTATACGTACGGTACGGAATTAATACTGAGTTTTCAATTGAACTGGAATTTTATTTACGGCCTTTAAGGCATCTAAGGCTCTGATCGGGATAGTGGAGGAGAAAGGATTCGGGAAGGAGCCATCCCAGCATTTGCCTGGTGTGACCGATGAGAATCCCTGGAAAACCTTAGTGAGGATGGTGGAACTGCGTTGTCAAGTCTTCACCTAAGTTCATCCATCAATAATTCCTCTAAAGCTTCGAGTAATAACAATTTCTATGAAATACGGATGTCGATTTTTTTGACTGTAGTACCATACGTTAACGACAAGGGAACTGTTAAATGTTTCGTGGATATATAAGTAAAATATTATACAAAACTCGTACCAGGCAGCAGAAGATGAATTATTTACATAGATCGGTACGATTTACTGTCCTGTACAGTTTCCGTGCAGACTGTGAAGTATTGTCTCCGCACTGGATGAGGGCCCATATCGGCCGATTAAATGATTGTGCCAGAATTCTGCCCTGCTATTCTAGCCAGAAGTCAATAAAGATGTACAGATGTGGTCAAAAATATTGTCGCATGTTGTTATCACTATTTTACCAAAATCCCTCCCGTGTGAGACATCTATTAACGGAAATTAAAGTTCGGCTTAATAGTTCCCATTGAGTTACAAAAATATCACTCTCCGTGATAAAACGAGGGAACTATTCAACTCGGTACAAATTTTGGACTTAGAATTCTTGTCGACGAAAAATGATATTTCGCAAATATCGCCCTCATTTAGCTACATATCAGGACAACTAAAGTGCGTCATGCGATTGTGCATATCTGCAAGTCAACAAATTTACACGACGTTATAAATATTTATTTTTGAAATAAGACAATTCAATTATAGACATGCGACAAATACTTTTGTGCATAGCTGTACCATAAGACAATCTAAACTGAGAGTATGTCTCGGAAGCTTGTCTCCTTGAATCAATTCCTCCATACGTGTCGCGTTGTGGTCCGTTGATTCACCGTTCAGCCTGCTATTTGATGTCACCTTACCCCTTGCCCCTACACACAAGAGGAGTTTGGAAATGTAAACCGAATTCTGAAATCAGAACACCAATTTTTGTCACTTCGGAAGATTGGAAACTGTACCAGTTACCGCTTCAATTTAGAACCTTCACGGGATTTAAGATTTCTGAATTTCGAAATTTCAGAGTTCTACACCTTGACGGAAAAAAATAATCTTTTCAGAGGTTTCTTACAACTACCCGATTTCTTTTTTATTCCTGAACCTTTATGTCTATATTTTTTAATCTCCCTGACTTTTTTTTTTTTTGCAAAATCCTTGATTTTGTTTTTCCTCATGTGTGCAGATTCTAAATTTACAAAAGATTTTGAATCACTGCAGCTTTATTGAATTAGATTAAATTCGGTGGGGACACACTGAACCACTTTGAACTGCAGGTCCTATCTTGAGAAGTCATTTCCATTTTGACAAAAAACACTGGCAATCCACCACCGGGATCTTCGCGTCATAAATCTAGCCTAAGCAGAATAGCATCGTCTTTTATCAATGCGGACAAAAAACATGTGGAATAATGAAAATTGTGATCCTCTATACGGCGACTGTTTGAATTGCTTATTAAAGATTCTGAATTGTAGACCGCACTCGGGAATCAGAATGCAAATTTTTGTCATTTTGGAATATTCTGCAATCTTCAGAGTTACGATTTTCGGATTTTTGCACTCCCGTAATACGCACAGCTTAAACGCACTGACTGACTTTTAACGGCAGGACTTTTATAGCCTACAAAAATTGCATAATTGCACACACCTTACGCTAGATTAGTTTCCCTATCAGATCACCGTGAGCTTCTTCAGTTGCGTGCGTAATTTCATGTATACTACAGACATCTACTTCTCCCTACGCTACACATGCTAAAATAACATTCATGCTTTCCTGCATAACTTCTGTCTACAAGGGATTTTTTTTTCTTATGAATCTTAGTAGTATTGGCAAGGCACGTGACATAAGTGGACAGATATGCACAAAAATAACTTCAATGTTTCTTTTTAACTTACATCTATGGGCTAGAAGCAGCTACGGCCCTAGAACGTCACACGTCTGAGGGATTATGTCCCTCAGCGATCACTCTTCCGAGGAGCAGGAAAGGGGAAGTATCAGAGTTCGAAGTACTATTCGGATATTTGGTTGTTAAAACTGGTGGAAAGTCGGTAAAACCTGAATCAGTAACGCCGGCAACAGGACTTTTTTGTTCTCTCTCAAAGTTAATAGCAGGGCGTCCTGAAAACTCTACATTACTATATAGTCCGTATACACAAACTTTCAGAAGCTTCTTAACGGACAATATTTTTTATACTTATAACTTTCTTATTTGCTTCACTGTACAACAGGGTGGAAAAAAATAATGATTAAAAAAAAATGAGGATGTTTTAAAATCGATTTTTTAAAATTTAAATCAGCCGTTTCTTCTTTCATAATACGTATCGTAAACTGATTAAACAAACAAACAAACAAACAAACAAAAAAAAAAAAAAACCCTGGGAAATAGAATTAAGTGTAAATGGCCCTCGTTTAATGGATAAACTTCCAAATTGAGGTTGAATTTACAACTAATTATCCTTGTTCGGTTTATTTTTACTTAATTCATTAATTTAATTATGTATTTGTAGCTTTTAGGAATCTCGGTCAGAATAAAAGGGGTAAAGAATGCACAAAGAAGTCCTCCATGAACTCATTTGAAGGTATGTTGAATTCTGGTACTTATTTGGTGAAACCGAGAAAAAAGAAAACCTCTTAATTTATTTTTTATTTTTTTATTTTTTATTTTTTTTTAAGAATCACTGGTCGTGGAATTCGAAAGAGGTGCCAAAAGTAGCAGTGTAAAAACCTCTAAGAGGCATGAAAATGACATTAAATCGTGGCCAAATACAGCTGCTACTAATACTACTACTACAATAATAATAATGCAGAGCCAAAGTATTAGAAACTTGTATCTAGAGATGCCACAATGTGGCCTTTTAAAGCAAGGTGGGTGGCCACGATCTTTTGAACAAGACTGTACAATACAAGGTACGGACCACCGCACTAAACTTTCTCGTTCCCATTAATTAAATAAAATAATACTGTAGTTATTTCTAAAACATTTATTTATGAGATATGAACAAAATCGCCGGGGAAGTTTCTGACAAAATCGTATTTTTATACATAGGCGATACAAAATGCGACGACGTTCGTTAAGACCAAGAATTCAATTGTATGTTTTATATGGGGTCTGCATCCACCGCGCTGCTAACGGCCGATCGTTGGGCCACGAACTCTCCACCCCAATACCTCAAGTCTGTGCTGGGGACGGTCAAATCCTTTGAGAATGGACGGGGAGCAGCGCTGCCTCTCGTCTGAAGGAAGCCGTACGTCAATCATAATTCCTGACTTCTGCCCCGCCCATTTATGACAGTCCGTGATAAGGCGCTCAGAATCGCTGTTAATTTTGATGCATAATTATGTTCACGACCACCGAGAAGTTCAAGAGAAGGCGTGCGCGACATCTCGCTTTGCGATTGGAAGTTTTTTTGAATATACATTTGTGAAAATGTGCCCAATTATGTATGAATAGTTAGATGCTAAAGAATATATGACGTTGTCGTAACGACTTAAACGTATGTATGGTTGGTTAAATGCTTTTATTGATATGTAAAAGTTACTACATGATGGACGTCATGTTACTCGCATCAATGACCCTTCGGGGTGTGTAACTTCAATTCAGATAATCATTACAATATACTTATTTGATGATACCGAAAATAGGTGACTTTTATTTAATATTCCCTACTATTTTTACCGGGCAGTAGAGATTCCCAGATGAGATTAATCTTCTGGTGCGGAAATCTCTCAGGTGAGCATTGCAACGGAAGGGTTGACAATTCCTCTCGTAGGAATTCCAATTATTCAATAGTATCTCTCACTTCACAGATGGCAGCATAAGCAGATCATCAGGAACGAAGATGTGGTTCCATGTTGATGTTAGGACTCGTTCTCAAAAAAGGTAATCGCTCTTGCAGTGATTTCCACGCAGTGGTAATCCCGCTATCGCCGTTAAGTGAAATTCAGAGCACTGTTAATGCGCCTAGTAAAGCTCACGTTCACCTCAGGACCCAAGTAAGCTGAACTTTCTAGGAATTGTTTCTTTAGGAGAATAGCTATGAAAGTATACTGAAGACGTAAGGGAGTTATTTTAGTAAATGAAAAATGAATTTTATGGGCGGTATCAGCTCTTCGACTGAGTTCTTTTAGTCATTCGGTGATTTCTTCAGATGTTGATTGAAGGTGGCTGGCTCAGGACAGCGAGCATCCGTACGTCCTATTACCGTCATACATTTTAATGATATGCAGTTCAGACAGAAAGAAATACAGCGACCTGTCTCAATTCTGAGTATCGCTTCAACATTCCCCTGGGATAACAAAAGAAAACATTTGATAAAATGACTACCGTAAACATGACTCAAAGCAAAATGACCATCGTGACTAAAAGGGAAACGGAATATAAAACAAATACAAAATTTCTCTTGTTTTCAAACAGATCTGAGCAAAGAAATTTTACCACCATTTTCCATCAATGTCAGCTATTCAAAACCTAATATTTAATATTACACTGTAACAACAGACATATGGTACACTCATGCTCAAAATTTTTTTTTTCGCATGTCTTTATTTGACAGGTTTTTTTTTACAATTAAAATTTTTCTCCTTCGATTCTGGTGTTCGCTTAATTCTGTTACTTGTAAAGAATGTAAAAACGAAGATTTCCTGAAATTTTGTCACATAACGAAAAAACAGAATAATGAAGAAATGATTGAAAAAAAAAGTAAGTCCAAAACTGTGAAACTTGGCAACATAGGGAAATTGAGAGGAAAGAAGGGATATTTCTCTTCGCTCTATGAAACAGTGTATATCTTTAGTATTACCAGAAACTGAGATTACAGACAATGTTCATTCAAATGAAGCATTACACAAGCAAAAGTTACAGGTACAACATATGTAACGCATAATCATGTAGCAGAAACTATTATATCCCCGAGAAAGCGCGAAGAAAGACACAAGATTGGTTTTAAATTTCGAAGTGAAGACTGTCATTCAATGCTGGACTAATAAACGCTTATAAATGTTTGAAAGCACAGTGCACTCTGTGGCGTAGTGGTTAAAGCTGGCGACCGTGAAGTAAAGGGTTGTCAGTGGGAGTCGCCGCTTCCTCCTGAATATGTTTTTCGAATGCAAAACGGCGTGATTAACTCTCTTAAGTTATATTATCTTTAGTATTAACTGATTGTTGATAGAACGATTTGTATTACGTTACGAGTGAGCCAAGAAAAGATCAGAAAAGCGCACCTATTGTCAGTTAGTTTCAGTGAAGCGAGAGAAATATGCAGGTAAATGTATTCTCTCCATGAATATATTGAATTGAATGTTATTGATTGCGTTTAGGCCTCTATAGTAGGCTGACCAGCCGTTATGTTTGTCACACCAGAAAAATGCCGGGATGGCACCTTCAAAATAGGGTTTGAGCGACACCTTCCCGAATCCTTTCCCCTCGCCATCCCGGCCTGAGCCTTAGATGCCTAAAGGCCTTAAATAAAACTAAACTAATTTTTAAATTGTTGTTTCTGCTCAACTGGCAGTGATTCCGCCAGACCCCCCTGTGCGGGGTGCTTACCCCCCAAAGTTTCGACAACAAACATTCCCCAACTTAAAATTTTTTGTTCTGAAAAATCGATAGAAACCGTACAAAACTTCACTTACACCCTCCCAATATTGACTTTACACCCCCACAAACTGAAAATCCTGGTTTCTTAGTTAAAAGTTGTGGACAGACGAACAGAACAGTTGTATAAAGATTCACAGTACTTGCTGCTTAAGCCTGAAACGGATCCCCTCTATTACCATTGCTTTAAATAATTCTTTTATTTCACTTCAAATGTATTTTAAAGGATGGTCTTTGTTTGGAAAAAAGATTAAGAAAATTACATTTTGAATGTAAGCCTGACAGGGTTCCCACTCATTTGCCAAGATCAAATTCCCTGACTTTTCGAAGTTTTCCAGGTCACTACTCAGAAATTTCCAGGTGCCCCATTTTGTAGCACATATTTGTACCGATGCATAGAACAATAGAATATGCACATGAAGGAAATGAAACAAAACTATTTTTAATTATGAAATGTCCCCTACCAAATAGCCGGATAAGGCAAAAAGTGAAATCTTGTAACTTTCCAAACATGAAAATAATAACCTTTATGCTATTTATGTACATTTTCTCGTGAAAATTATTGCCAATGAATTTATGAAAAGTGCTCAACATTTTCAATCTGAAATACATCACCATATCACAGTAATTAGACTGAATATCTGCTAACAATCTGAGCCTGACTTCACTTTTCACCCTGGATGGAACATGGCTGTTTATTTTTAATTATTACTATAACTCTATATTCCATTACTTTTTCTTTTCACCTAAGTAATTATCAAATAGTAAATTTTTACAATCGTCAAAGAAGTTGTGCCAGATTCAGAAGTTATAACATTTTTTACAATCAGTTTGATTATTTATGAGACTTACTACACATATTTTTCTCTCTCTCTCTCTCTCTCTCTTCCATGGTTGGCACATTAGCCTCCAAGTAATTTCAAAAACGATCTAACATTGCTTTTCCCTCCCAGGTATCTGAATCGTCTCATCTCTAGATACTAACAAAAGAAACAAAAGCAAGTACATTCATATAGGAACAGGGCACACTGGATTATCTATTTTCAAGAATCATGCATCACTATAAAAGTACCAGAGAAATCAATCTTTTTTTTTTTTTCAATTTTGTAACAAGAAAAGAAGTCCAAAACCTTCTCGAATTCTTTTCGTAGTAAAAATACATGTAAAAGTGCAGAAGAAGCTTTGACTTTCAAAATTAGAAATGCAGAAGTCAAACAATTTCATGCATTAAGCCAGGAAATGCCCTGCTATATTTTTTTTAGTGGAAATATTAAACCACTGGCTCCAGTAGCAAGAGTTGCCACCTATTTCAAGCATTTGTCATTACATAAGAAATGCCTGCTGTAGCTAAATGAACTTCAAACAATACGCTATCAAATTCCCCGACTTTTCCAGGACTCTTTGGTACTAAGTTGGATTCCCTGACTATTCCAGGTGAGTGGGAACCCTGCTTGAACTTTTTTCTTGAAATACTAATTAATATTTGGTTCAGTATCATACTCAGATCTCAATAAAGACGCTACATATTTATTTTTTTTCTTCACAACTGCATAAAATACTTTTGTGTTTATGGATATTTAAAATTATTTTGTTGGTGTTAAGCAAAAAAATTCACGAACGAACATCACAAAATTTTACAAATGACCTTCATTCATAATTTCTCTTCATTTTCGGCAAATTATACAGTATCTTTATTAGACGCTTGTGGAGTACTGAATTTAAAATTGGCAACACTACTCATACCGTCTCGAATCACAGAAAAAGGCTTAAACGATAAGACTTCTCTTAATATAGGGTGTTATTTATCCATTTTAACACGAGTGGAAAAGAGGAAAAAAGACGCAACGCTCTGTAACCTAATGGAGACTTGAGCAAGTCCAGCAGACTCGCTGCTTTATTAACAACACAATCTGATCATCCGCGATGTAATATATGTATTTTGTCTTGAGGACCACAGCAAAACACGCGGAGCTCTTAGTTTGATCCATCAACGGCCAATTTCTGTTTAGATGGATATCACGACGGAGGATCGAATCTCAGCACATTCATTACTTATTATTCATTAAAGATTTTTTTTTTTTTATTTTTGTCTTAGTTCTCATGTTTTAGTTTTGAATGAGCTTGTTTTATACTTTTAGCAGCATTTTTCATGTTATATTTTCTTGATTTAGGAAATTACAAAGCATAAATGAATCTTGTGTATTCCGCCGACTAGGCCTCGCCTCACTTATTTAGCATTTATCAGTGGGTTTCATATGTTTCACCACAAAGTATGATGGAGTATACAAGCATGTTATACAGGATGAATAAAAAATTCGCTCCCATGTAGATTTGCCCTGTTATTCCCTGATAAATTCTGAGGTATAAGCTCTCTTTGCAAAACTTTCCTACGATACGTAATTTTCGAGTAATTAAGAGGCAGAATAGTTAAAGTGACCGACCTGTAAAACGTGTAGGCCTAACATTTCATAGACCAGAGGCGAAGCTCCCGGCAGTGTAACAGTAGATGAGGCTATAGACTACTGTCCTGCAAAATCTCAGACGTGGGTCTCAGTCAATGACAGTTTATGCTTTGGGGGGGGGGGGGGGGTCATTTAGGAGATACCTTAAATGACATATCGCTTGGAGAATCCCACCTATTTCCAAGCATAGTTCTTGCTTCATACTCTGCATATACGTAATCAGTGATTCCCCCTCCTGTGAGGGTGTCACCCTCCATATCCTCGAGGGCGCCCCCACCTTAAAAAAATAAAAAAGTACGGTCAAAAATCGACAGAAAACGTGCAAAACTCCATTTACATCCCCTTAAGTTTGACTTCATCCCCCAAACTGTACGTAATTCACATGCACCTCTTCGTTGTTATTATGATATAGCTAAAAACAAGTAAAATTGATATCTGATATAAAAAATAAGGAAATTTTAATTGTTAAACTTTTTGTAAAGTGTTATTCAGAGCAGATGAAAAGCTCTAATGTCTCAAAGGATAACTTCTTGGCTACATTTTAGCAATCATTAACAATATCGTCAATATAAATTTTCTTAACCTCTTTCCGCTGCACAGCCAAATCATCAACGAGGCGAGGCGAGTCCATCATCGGAAATTGATGACTGAAAGTAATTTTTCAGTCTCTTTACGACAGAAAAAAATATTCGTTAGTGGTGATCGGCAGTGACAAATATTCCCAATAATAAGATAGAATAAATAGCCGATTATAGCACCTTCTATACTGTGGATATATCATATTGAGCTCAGTGTCTTGTGGTAAGCATCACTAAACAATCCGGATTCAAGTCCGGCTAGAGGCAGAAATCACATCCACTGATACTGAGGAACGCTATTAAAAGGAATGCAATCAGTAAATAAATTCTAATCGAAATAAGAAAAATAAGTAGTCTTGTTGTGGGTAACAAAAACTCCACATGAACTCACGACATTTTTTTGGCATGATATCACATGCAAAGTAACATTATGGTCGCAAACCTCTTATGTGATCCCACAACTTGAAAATAAACTGGATCTACACATCGAAATATGCCCCCAAAACTAAGGAAACCCAAGCAAAGACAATAGCACTGCACTTTCTCTGAACAATACCAAATGTCCAACTAGCACGGAGAGGGAAGATAAAATTTATGAAGAAATTTTAAAAAGCAAAGGTCTCCCTTAAGGTCACCACACCTTTTTAAGAAAACCAGAACTTGTCAGACAAACTAAATTCAACTTCCAAAACACGTAATACCCACAATATATGAAACAAAGACTGCCCACCAATATATATATATATATATATATATATATAATCATCATATTCAGCCGTTTTGGGCATGTCCAAAATCTTCTGTATCTCCTCGTATAGGTCTTCGATTTCCTCCTCCGTGTCGGTGTCCTAGCAGTCTACAGTCCAAACCCGGGCATTTTGACCATCTGACTTCCTGCAGGACTGACTGCTGCCGTTGCCAGCTGCATTCCGTCCTCCGAGGCTGTTTCCTTACTTGTACCGTCATGCGTAAAGAAAGGAGGGGTGCAGACATTTGACTCACCACGCTGTCTGCTAATGCGGGTTGGTGAGCAGCCCATCCATGTTCGTTCGCCAAGCAGTTGCTTGGGCACTAACAGGCCCCACGACATGAACGTATGGATTGGACATTAGGCGTCTAACCCGGTCGGTTCCCTTAAGCCTTAGCAAAAGGAATTAAGAGATCTCCTCCCAGTTAGTGACAGAAACGAAAGTTCCAGTTTGTCGGTCTTGTCCCGGTTAACCGGTCATATATATATATACACACACAGTCCAACCAATATTAATACATCCAAGGTGAAATATAAAAACCGACAGGGTTAAAATTGTCCCGAAAAGAAGAACAGCTATTATAAAAATAAACAAAACTTCTCTACAAAGGACTTACAGAAGGCAAGCTGTCCTGTCATCTGGCAATTCTACAAACTAATCTCGGCCATATCCCGAGCCAAACAACTCAGAAATGCCCAGGAAAGAAAACATATTCTGAAAAAGCACACTGCTGTAGTTTACGTTGCTTCTTACTACACGCACTAACAAGTGCGTAGAAAAATAAGGCAAAAGCTAGATACTTTTAATAGAACAGACTCAATAATTTTAAGAATTCCAATTTGTAACTTACAATGTATTGTTCCCCCTTGTGTTAATAAATAACGTTCTTAAAAATATTCAATTTTCCTTTATCTAACAATTTTGATGAAATAATATTTTTTGAACGGCACCGGGCAGGCAAGCAATTTCGCGACATACTAGTGCGCCAGTGAACACCTTTTGAGAACCACTGTTATAATAAATCTAGTGTGCCAGTGAACGCCCTTTGAGAACCACTATTATGATAAATCTAGTCAACGTTGGACATGCACAGAAACAAGTTGCTGATACTGAACTAAGGTCCAAAATTTGGTAGGCAGGTAGCCTATAATCTTATTGTCACATATTCAAAGAAGTCTCACTGATAGACCATACGCTTTACAGTGTTGTCAACCAATAACATTTTTCCTTTAATTGAAACCCAAACATCCAGATGTCAAAAATTCAGATCATAACCAAACTTTGTATATCGATAGAGTATCTAACAAAAAGCGTACAATATTTTTTCTAGAATCTGCCGTTTAGTAGGAAAGGCGTAAATGATGATTATTAGTGAGATCTGACGTGCGACAAGTAGTAGAAGCATTACTATAAACGTTCCTTTCAGCAGCTCTGGTGGAACACGAGGCCTTAGTTTACGGTAGGAAATGTCCTAGGTCGTTACGTATTTTTCCTTCTTTTACTTTTTCTGTAGCACCTGTGCAAATGTTATATTTTACAATATGCTTAGGCATGTAAAGTGAATGTTATTGTTTTTAAAGCTTTTGTCTCATTGGTATTTGTCTTTTTGCATCATTTATTTAAAATCTGATAATTTACCTAAAACAATTGTGTTCATATAAACAGCAGCAATAGTATGAAAAATAGAATAAATGAACGGTTAAATTATGCTTGCGGAATTATTATTATTATTGATTCTGTAATTGTAATGTAACCATTTATTTATCCTTATTTTCATACTGTTTCTGTCCTTTATTTGAACACAATTTTTTTAAGGTAAATTAGCGATTTTAAATAAAAAGAAAAATACAAATAAAAAAACGAAAAGCTATAAAACAAAAACATTATCTTCACATATCTAAAGCACATTGTAAAATATAGTATTTGCACAGGTGCTAAACAAAATTAAAAAAAAAAAAAAAAAAACACGTCACGACCAGGACTCGAACCCTGGACCTTCTAAACCTTAAGCTAACGCTCTACTTTTGTTCCATCAGAACTACTGAAACGAATGTTTACAGTAATGCTTCTACTTCTACTACTCAACGTACGTCAGATCTCACTATTAATTATCGTTTTCTCATTTCCTACTGAACGGCAGATTCAAGAAAAATACTGTAGATTTTTTGTTAGATACTCTATCGATATAAAAAAGTTTGGTTATGATTTGATTTTTTGATATCTGGATGTAAGCATCCTATTACCATGTTGTAAAGAGTAATCTTGTTTTAGAATTTGCCAAGGAATAACATGGTATTCTCAGGGTGCGCGAATTTCCACTCAACTTGTATTGAGATTGAGGGTACGAATATGTCTAATATAATATCATAATACGAATTCAATTTAAGTCCAATTTTCATAAATTTCATATCTGTATTTTCCGAAGGGAATTCAGTTTGATTTTGAGGAGAAAATTCAATATCAGGAAAACTAAAACGGAAGTATGTTGGAATAACATCCCATTTTCCTTCAAGTTAAGATCCGTATACTCTAAAACGTTATTAATACGATTCTGAATTCGAAAACATTGAACATTCGAAATATAAGATGATGGCTTGCACTCTGAAGTTTGAGATAGCTGAAGCACCAAAACGCCTACATTTTTTTAGAATTTCATATTTCAGGGTTCCAAATGGCGCCGAATTCTATTCAGGAATAGAAAAGAGCTGATTTTAAAATCTGGAATAGTGCCATATCGAAATCAAGACGGTGGCAGCCCTAAACTATTTATTTAATAAAAGATATTCACAGGCATTACCGACTACGGTTAAGACACGTTTGCTCTGGGCTGATATATATCTGAAGTTCAGATTGATTGAATACAAGTTGTTGAAAACACACCAGTAGCCATCATTATCTCAACATGATTGTATTGTATCCTCCTACTCTTGATTTATTCCTAAGTTCTAAAAGCTCATATTTTTTTTCCAATGCATTACTTACCAGCAAAACTCCACAATGTAGTCGAAATCGTTCGTTTAAAATTAGATTTCTTTTAAAACTAAAATTCATGTAATGAATCTGAAATAGTTCTTTTAAAAGAAATATTGCCCTTTGTGAAAGTGAATATGAGAATTTCTTACGAAAAGAAATACTATACATGGAAGTACCAAATGAATTGGCACGTCTAGCCAGTAATATTGAGGTCTTCCTTTTGTCTTGATGACTGTGCGGGTCGCCTCGGCATGGGTTTTGTCAGGTGTCAACAGAACTACTGAAATAACGCTAGCTATGTCTACTGAATGG
>JAGDQP010020784.1:21013-32712 GCA_022664845.1 Lepisma saccharinum | reverse complement strand
AATAATGTTAATGTCTTTTTACAAGTATTAAGACATAAATTATAAAAAAAAAAGGCCACGCACCGACAACAAGCGTAAAAACTGAGTTAAAATTGTTAAGTTTTGCCTCCTTTGGGTTGAACCGGAGGTAAACAAACGAGATTATCTGTTTCCTCTAGTATCTGAAGTCAGATACTTAGATATATATATAAAGCAATCAAACACTCCAGTATGATAAATTAGAGTTCACTGGTGCTGTTTGGTGGTTACTACAATTTATCTCGAAACATTCATATAAAACAAGCTGACAACTATCGATATTGTAACAGATTAAATAACAAAGTTCAAGGTTTATAGAATAAACTGAATTCAAGATTTCTACAATATATCAAGAAGTCTCGTAAGCAAGTGGAATTCATGTATGAGGCAAGATGAGGTAATGTTCGTGTACAATATGAAAGAAATAAAAAGAGCCTGCAAACACGTAAAGAAAAGTCAGCAGAGCAAATTCATTATAGAGTATGTGGTTTCTAACCATCATTGTTTCATAATGAAATAAGAACTTTTAATTGCTAAATGAGAGAGAAGTCTGGCGCATAAAATACACATTTCCTTCGTCTGAGTTTCAAACAAGTGTTATGACCATATGTTTCTGGTAGTTTTCGCAACATTATGATTATACAGTATCTCTCTACATTTCCTGTTTTGCAGATGTGCTCTGGTGCATTTCTGAACTTGTCATTTGCACTTGTAACGTCTTGTTTCTCGTAAGTTGTGAGCTGATGACGTCTCTAGGGAAACTGGCAATTCTCTACTTGTCGTTCTCAGCTACAGATGTGTTGAAATTTACGTATAATATTCTCCAAGAAACTGAATATACTAGTCTTGTTTTGTCTCCAGCATAGTGTATCTCTTAGAGATAAGTCTTCTTTGCCATATAGTCGTAAAAGTACGGCGATTTAAAAATTAATAATGAGAATAATTATTCTAATACACAAATAGCATGCCAGCTTGTAACAAGGTTGTCAGTCACTTGCTTTGAGGATGTTGAACTTGATAAACAAGATAAACACGAAACAACGTAAGTGGTTTGTTTGAACATCGTTGTTGCTGGTTGTTACAACTAGCTTAGTTCAAGTTTGTTGGAACGACCAGATATGCGAAGCTTATTAAACTTTAAATCTAATTGAATTTTGTTTCATTGTACTTCCGCTGTCACCTGAGTGCGCCAGGACGCTAACTAGGACAAGTGGTTCCGTGGTGTAGCGAATACATAATCGAATCAGTGCGCCAGTGGTTCTCGGTTCGAATCCCACCCAGATCAACGTTTTTGTTTATTTTTTTAAAAGAAGTGCACTATTTTTCTTGTCCTGTCAAGGATATTTCAACCTTATTCTTGTAACCTAGACTGCTTGATTCAACCTTGTTTGATCCTTTTTGGCTTGATTTGCTAAGCTTGCATCACGATGTCACTCGTCAAAGGAAGTTTGAGTCAGGTCAAAACTGCTATGTGGGTAACGATTAATTCTTCGAATAATTATCTGAATAACATCTTTCATTGTCTAATTTCACGAAATATAAAATTATCATTGAGAAAGGTCTGTATCGTCTTCAGATTGTAACCTGATCAGCCAATCGAGCCGTTGACTTCGAACCTGAATTCAGTTTCTATCTCCTTTTGTTGAGGAGTTAGTCTAGTTTATAGAGATATTGGAAATTTTGTTTCCATTCGAATAACCATGAATTGTATTAAAAAAATTCTAACATTGAATTTCATTGTGATGGTCAAATATGCTACACAAGGTTCTTAAAATTTTGAGTGTACTAAGTGACGATAGCAGAAAACTGCGTTTTCCTGGAATCACAGGAAAAGTACTGAAATCAATTTAGACTTAAGAATAGGATAAATTTGTTTCCTCTACACTGTTATATGATCTTAGGTGTGTCTCTGACATTACTACCAGTACTAAAAGAAACAGACAGGGAGGCAAGAATGAACTCTCTCACCGGTATGTCCACATACAACTCCTGTGTTACGTGGGTGCGTGGCACTGCGTAACTCGACTACAGACACAGGGAACTCATACATAACAACACTTCCTTCTTCCTTTCTCATTACACGTTCAAACATATATCTTATTAGCTTGTCCTTTATGTTCAGTGTCACCTTTTTAACACAGCAGTTGTGAAAAACAATCTTGAATAAAAAAAACTGAAGTTCAAAGAAATGGGGTGGGGTTGTTTCGAGCCGGAACGATAGAACACAGGTATAATAAAAAGTCCTTGCACTTTTTTTTCATGTGACGCAAACTCCACTGGAGCTGAAAGAAAGCAACAGAGTAAGATTCAACAAGCATACCCTCCTGTATGTAAGACTCCACACTTTTAAGTTTCCGGTTTGTGAAGACACTTTTTCTTTTTCTTTCTTTTTAAACAAGCATGACTGGTGATATGCTTTCGTGTTGGGTCTGCCCAGATGGAAAACTGGAAATACTTCGCTTTCTGCCTCGGTTCCTACAGACTCCGTGATGGTGTTGGTGACCTTCATGCTTCTTTTCCCATATTTTGCATTTTGTTTTTCTGTTTCCAAAAATAAAGAAGAAGAAGAAAATGCCGGTAGATTTTCTCACTTCACGTCACTCAGTAACATCACCCACCACATATGACATATATGATTCTTTTTTTTTGTGGCTTTTTTTATTACATTACTCAAAACATTTTCTGAAAAAGAAAACAATGTACAGTTTATTTCCTTTGTCAGTCAGGGCGGTTTCTTTCCCCTCTTTTTCCTTTTCTGGTTTTATCAACCTGCCTTTTGAGTGTATTTGAATGTAATTTTCCATTAAATCCTTTTAGTGACGGAACCAGCCCAAGCCCTGAATAAAACTTGAAGAAATTAAAAGCCTGTATAAGTGATAAACTTGACAGCTGATAAAGCCCATACATAAATTAAAAAAAAAACTTATTGCTGTGGGTGGGAGAGACTAGAAAGTGGAAAAATCAAACAGTTAATTCAAAATGAGCTACAGACAAAAGGACGGTGGCAAAATGGCGACAAGGCGAGAGAATGGTGGAAGTCTTGGTACATTTTCCAAATGTGGAAAAACTACAACTTTTCATTTTGCTTCCAATGCAAACTATATGAGCTTTTGGATTGATTTGGATGCAATTTTTCGTTCATCCTCTTTCTTGAAATGCCTTATGACGACCAAGAATAGAACATATCAGTAAGTAGATAAATCTTACTTTTTTTTATCTTCAGAATTGTATATCTATTCCACATCTCTGGATAGTACAAAGTTCATAAAATGCCTGGATATAATGGTAACGCTAATGTTTGCAATTGTCTCAATGCAAATCCATGGTACTTCACTGAACAGACTTTGAAATGGATAAATTTTACTTTATCTACCCTACCTATTGAGCCATATGTGCGCTCTATACCATTTATATCCTTACAAATAATTATCAGAGGCACTTCTATACACACACAGCGACAGCCAGCATTCCAAAAAGTGTTTCGAAAAGCCATGTACATTTTTATTTCATTTAATACGCACTCTCGAATTGTTCACAGCAGGTAAATATGGCGGCAGGCTGAGGCGTCACTTCGTGTTATGAATGACACTATTTTGCTACAAAAATTACGGACATCATGTCGAGCACGCGATAGCGAGTGAATACGGGTTAGAAAAAGCCAGGTTATATATTTTCTCGTTAAACATGATGCATATTATCTTTAACACTAACACCATATGCTCGACTTTAACGCGAATGTATCTAAATAGGCCTTCGGCCTTTCCGCTCGTACATTTATTTCCCGCTTCCATGATTCAAAACTTTGTCACACTTCCACACGCGTTGGGAAAGATACATTTATTCAGTAAATTTTACGTTTTTGCGGTGGATATAGTAAAGTTTACCTAATGAAAGTTATTTTTAGTTTGGAATGATCAACGAAAAACAAGACAGGAAAATCTGGTATTATAGTACTGATTGCGTTTCAGTTTCTCTCAGTGTTATGTTGTTTGTTTAGAAACAATACAACAAAACTTCTTTGAAAAGAGGATAATAAACGCATACACACATTTAAAAGATAAGACATATCGTGATTTCGTTGCAACTTTTCCTATGTAGGGACTAGTTCATTTTACACTTGGTCTTATCTCAATATCAACGGTATTATGGACTGTCGTCATACAAGCCAGAAACGTTTGTGCGCCGTTCATCGTTATTGCGTTGTTTACAAGTGCAGCTGTTGGATTAAGGCATGAAAACAATTCATGTAACAGACGCAATCATATTGCGTTTGAAGTGAACAAAGGTGGGATGGGGATGCTGTTACTTATTACACAGTGGCGTGTCAAGAATAGCTTCTGATGGGAGAGAGGGGGGGAAGAAAAAATGAGATTGTTTTTCGTTCAATGTGGTCAGACAGGCACGAAATGGAACTCGAAGATTTTATTGACCGAGGGAAATTGAAAAGAAGAAAGAAGTTTACGCCCTTCTTTTAATTCGCAAGTTTTCTTTCGCGTCGACAGTAAAGTAAGGTGAAAAGAGTGGGTGAAACACGAACCAGCACAACTCGGTTCAACATTTACTTTCGTGTCTAGAGTTCAATTATTCAGTTATTGGTGGTGAATGGATGTAGTAGCTCTTTCGTAGCCGACTTTGTAGTCATTCAGCTCGCATTCTGTTTGATAATTCCTCGAAAAAAAAAAGGAGTCTTTGGATGTTATCTTAAAAAAATTGTCAGAAAGATATTTTCTTAATTTATAAAACATTATCTACATACAGCACATAGAAGCTACACTAGATATCAACACAGGGAAATAATCACGTGATCAATGAAAGTAACGAAATAAATGCTGTATATAAAAATTAACGACTTTGTTACATCAAGTTTCATAAGTGCATCATACTTTTGGGAGGCAAGAACTGAAAGATTTATCAGTGAGTGATAACCTTTCACTTCACCTTTCACTTTCACTTGATTTAGGGAGACGAACGACGATGATCTGCGGTTTCTGTCTTCGCTTTTTCCTTCAGTAGTCTACACCCCACTTGAAAATCTTTCACGTTCTCAGGTTGGGAGCCACTGTTGTACACAGTATCAGGGTGATGATCCAAATATATTGCACATCAAAGTACATTTACACTCTTCGTGATCTCATGAATAATTTACAGATACTGACATTCTACGTTTATCATTCCGATCTTCAGGTGGTAAATCCACTACTGAATATGTTGAAAATGTGATTGTACACTAAACGTTAGGTGAGTTTTCCCTTGGTCTGCGTAGATTATTTAGGTATACGACTAAAAATATACAGGTCATAAATCTGATAATTTGCACGGGAGCCCTTTTACTTCCTATCCGCCACCAAACCAGTTCCTCGAGAAGCAATCGTTGCATTGTCAGGGACTGACAAATTCTTCAACAATATGAATAAGAAATGCCTGACAAAATAATGCTCAACAATGAAAACACCCTGATTCCGGGAAACATCTTACTTCATCGTTAAGTAACAATGCTTACGTCACGTACTTAGGCCTACTACAGATCAAACAGATGCTAAGAAAGTTCTGAAAATCTGTTATGCTTACTTCCTGTTTATTGAACGACATTCTAATACAACTGAAGAGGACGGAAAATAAAGATTTGGAAAGGTTCAAGGTACTATCACAACATTTGTCTGCTGCAAGTGAGGGGAAACTAGCGAAAAACCTCAGTCGGGACGGTCGGTCGCTGGGTGCGAACTCACAACCTTCTAAATGCGAAAACAATGCTTTACCAACAATGAGGTACTGTCTTCAGGACATGGCACGTATACTTCCAACGACTTCCAAACAAATTTAAAAAAAAAAAAAAATACTTTGATGTGCGTCATATGGATCACCGACACAAAATGGGATTTCTTTACCGTAAGTAGTAGATTTAAATCAAAATGCCTCACGCCATGTGCATATGCAGTTTAGGAAAGAGAGAGTCGCTCAAAACTCACTTTGCGTTTAGTCTATCGCTACATTTAATATCTATCTCAACATAAGAGTGACTCGTGAGGCCCCTTAGTGAAGCCGCCACTGGAATGGTTTAATCTTTTAAGAAACAACTTTCTCGCCTATTCCGCTCTGTCTCGCAGACTGTTTTAATGGGTTCCATTTTTTCTTATTTGTCTCCCCTTTACTTCCTTCAATCCTTCTTGTTCTCTTTTCTTCGTTTTTTTTTAGTTTCTTTTTCACTTTCCTTTTTTGTCGCTGGCCTTTTTCTGAAGATTGACGACTCTGATGCATTCCGGCTGTGTTCTTCAAAAATATCGGGAAAAACAACCCCGCCCTGGGGACTCCTCCCTTTTAGGGGTGGTGTTTCAATCCTAATTTGCTTGCATCCAACGTTTCTTGTGGAATCGTCCAATCAGCGTTGCCAGAACGACTTTTGTTAGTTCACTAGAGTCATCACTGAAATACCCCTAAATTATCTTTTCCTTTTTTTTAAAAAAAAAAAAAGTATTAAACTGAACACCAGCTGTACATTCAGAAAAAAAAAATACTAAAAGAGGCTCCAGGAACAGAATGGGAATAGTGTCGCTCTCCCTCTTTTTCACAATTTCTCATTAAATATCGATATAAGAATGAAATAATAATAATGTTCTTCTGTTGCATTACTTCCCATGGTTACCATACCTCCTCTGTTCCTTAAAACGTTACTTATTGAAGAGAAACTAGTATTTCCGACGTTTCGAGAGTAATTTGACAACATTGTCAAGGAAAATAGTACCTCGTGCCTACGACAGCATGTGAGATTAAAAAAAATCAAGCTTTGTGTAGCGAGTACAACTGTGTGTAGTTTGTATTTGTCGTATGTTAGCGATATCGCGCGCGATAAAAGCCTTGAGTATTGAGTCACATCTGTCATCACACATAAACTCGCTACATACGACACATACAAACAGGAATTCCGCCAGGATTTTTAGTTAGGTGGGGTGTAAAGTCAAAATCGGGACGGTATAAGGTGGGATTTTGCACGGTTTCTATCGCTTATTGACAGTAAAAAATTAAATTTTTGGTGCGCTCGAGGATTTGGGGGTGGCCTGGTAGAATCACTGCATACAAACTACACACAGTGTTTAAATACTCTACAAATACTATTTTTATACACAAGAATGATGTTTTGAAAACAAATGGGTGTTCGTGTAAATTTTCTTTAGAGAATAAAATTGACCGGCGTGCTATAAATGTTAAAATGAACACGAGGTTTTCCAGATTACCTAGATGTGTCACATGTGTAGTTTTGTTTCGCTATTCCGATAAACAACGGAAAAGCTGAGAGCGTCTTTCTCTAATGTAGAGGCAGTGGTCAAAAGAGAGAAATTAGTTAATTCCATATTCCGTTCACGTATTTTAACTCTTCAAAGCAAATTTTGATATATATGATGTGATTGTACTTTTTTTTTAAGGCCATGTCTTTTTATAATGCAGATGTGTTGTAGTTCCTGTGAAGATAATTAAAAAATAAGCTCTTGAAACAGAAGTTGCTTTGTTTAAAAGATAAGAGATGTATGAGCTGATAGATGGGCTAGTTGGTCAAAGCCAAAGATGCCTAAAGGTCATAAATACAATTCAAAAACTAGGAGTTAGATACTTATATATAGAAATTCATTATTTTAAAAGTGTTATTGAACTAGTTTTTTTAAAGATAAAAATGCTTTATAGAACTCATTATCACCCTCCCCCTTTCTGGTTAATAAAAGCTGTTTCCAGTGTTTGATATAGCTCAGCAGCGGCGTGTTCACTGCATAATCTAAAGACCCTGATTCAAAACTCGGTGTTGTCCCTCCATACTATATTTATCCTTGTTTTACCTCAGTCACGTTAGGTGACTTACCTACGGCAAAGGAATCTATCTTGTTTTCTCAATGCAAAGTAAACCTTAAGATACTATAAAGACCCCACCACCACCACCAAAAAAATACACTCTCAAATTCAATACCAAAAAGATGCCTTCATTATCGGTATGGTTGGCAACCATGGTTTACAGAGTCACAAGCTCAGCTTCACACGCTACGATACACACACACTTCTCTCAATGCTCAATATATTCTTCAGATTGAAGTGATAATGACAGTGTCATTAACGCCATCTACAGTTTAAGTTACTCTCTGCAGAGCAACAAAAAGATCCTTTTTAAAAAGAAAAGAAAGAAGTAAGAAAACAGAAGAGCACACTTCCCAAATCCAATCACGGACGTGTTAGTTACTATGTGAAAAAGAAGTCCTTCCGGAACTGTTACAGAATACGTTGACGATATTCAGTATTTGGTTTATACATACTACAAAACAAAAAGGAAACTGTTTTCATTCCTTTTATTTACTTATGAATACGATTTTACACCGAATGAATACCATATTTCCTACACTGATTTGGAAAAGGCATTCGATAATAATAATCATGGCGTTTTCTTGTTTTTACCTCTTGTTCGTGATATTCTCTTTATCTGGGAAATGCTTGTTTTATTTGAGAATATTACCGTAATGAAAGAGCTATGTTCAGAGTGGTTTTGCGAAAGTTGTTATAACCGCCCAGAAAAAATTCTAAAACAGTTGATTAAAAAAAATGTATTCGTAGAGAGTAAAATTGGCTAGTACCAAAGTTTTTCATCAACTAATTTAATATGTAGGTCTATTTTGAATTTTGGTTATCGCTTACAGTTCCAAAAACGCTACATTTTTGCCGCTATTCGGTTCTCTTCTGTCACTAGCACGTAGCAACCATAAGCTTCTTGTCAGAACTTGTCTGACCCAGTCCGTGGTCCAGTTGATAATTTCGCAGACTTCAACGTGAATAAGTTATGCTTTGAATGGGTTATGGGTAAGATTGCTTTCGAAAGAAAGTTGCAATCAGAATGCACTCGGGTGGTTTACAATAATTAAAAGTACTTGAAGACAATGTGATGTATTACTTAATAAATTTAAAAGATCACATGAATTTTGTAATGCACAATGACACAAAAATATAATACATAAGAAAGATTACATCACTCTAAAAGTAGGACCCTATTGTTTCTGAAGGAAAGTGTGCTACAAGAATTGTTAAGTGCAATTAGGCCAGGTCATAAAACAATTAAACAATTCTGCAGGATTAATTTATTTTCTTTCTATGAACTGGGGACTCAAGGAGAGACAGAACGAGAAGGCATGTTCCTTGCACTAATTAATTTTAAAGACATCTGTTTTCTCCTTTATTACTCAACAACTTGAAGATCATTTATAAGCAACGCTTAGTAAAGACAAGGCACGATGCCCTTAGTATTTTTAATACTTTTTTTTTCTTTTGTGAGAAACATATCGTGAACAATTGCCACTCTGAAAATACAGACAATTTCAACAGAATAATAATCGTCACCATATTTGGTTAAGTGTAAAGACAGCTTCGAATAAGAAAAAAAAACTTAAGGCTGTCGGTAAATCATAATGAATGATCAGGGAAAGAAATAATAATATATATTTATTCACAAGGCGGTGGCCGTATTGAATTTGTACTGAATTTTATTTATGCCCTTTGGACATGTATGGCTCAGGCCAGGAAAGGATGTGAGAAGACGGCCACCGCCTAGGTTCACGGTACCACTAACATCTGCCTGATATGCCTGACGCAAAAACTACGGAAAACACAAGTCAGGATGGTCGTCCGCTGATACCGAACCCAGGACCTCTCAACTAGAAAACCAACGCTACACCCGTTTGATTGTTCAAAATGGGAAAAGTCATGGCTGAGATTCCTCACTACAATATTTTAGGCAATAAATGCCGTCACGCTCCTAGTGTAACTCGTAACTAGGTCCTATTTACATCTAATTCTCTATTTAGTAGATACTAGTGTTTTTATTAGCAAGTTAGTACACTAAAAAAGTCATGTTCACTTTTTTTCGTAATTTGCAAAGTATCTTTTGTAAAACAAAAAAGAACACCTCTGTTCAGAGTAAAGGGAACTAGTATTATCAGCATATGCACACTCAGATTTATACCCAATGATAAATATACCACAAACTTTGATTCAAGACTGGGAAGAAAAGTAGGTTCGAACTCTGCAACACTGGCCATCCTTACTGAGGCGTCCCAGAATGTACATCAATTTCATTCGGCGAATATTCAGATGGTACCTTGACTAAGATACTGTGACCTGCCTTTCCCAGAAGCTTGAACAATGAACAATGTCATCCTTTTAAGATTTGCGAAGCTTCGGCCCATTAATGTTAACATAACTTAACCTTGTACTAATTTCTAGCGTGAATGAGTTAAAGCCGAAACACAAATTTGTCTTCCACTGACAAGCCACAAATTATCAAGATCTCACCGTGCATACATTCGATGTGTGATGGTGATATCTGATCTCTCTCGAGTAAAACCAGCTCTTGATGTCCTAAAATGGACACCATCTGACTTCCCAATACGAGAAATGTGTTTATTGCGACTCGTGTGCGCGTGTGTGGCGTGTGTTGATCAAGTCTGTTTTTTTTTTCTGCAAGATGAAGTTGGCGCCAATGAAAAAGAGGAAGTGTGAAGAATATGTTTGTCACTTTATGGTGGCCTCGCTCGACCTTGACTGCAGAATGACCTCATTAATCTTTACTGACCTCGCATCATATTTGGTTAATGAACGAAATCCAGGGAAATGGAGCATTCGACAACTTTTGACATCTTGAGAAATTGCCTGGAATGTGTTTAACTTCTCCTTCCATGTCATGGAAGGGGCGCGCGGGGAGGGAAGTTCTAAAAAATGTGGGACATGTGAGTAACGTGCAAACGAAGCCAGTAAAAGTTAATGAGTAAGAAGCACCAAAGTGGTTTAACGCAAGTTAAAATGCTTTACTCATCATAAACAACACACACACATTTCAGGTTGGTGTCATCTCCATGATTACAAAGGTTCTTTTTTTTCAGTTCGGCGGAGACAGGCTTTTTCATCAGGTGATGTTTTTTTAATGATAATAAAAAACTTATAAATTCCTGAATGCAGGCGGCAGCTAAGGAGAAAAGTAGCGTAAGCAGTCATATTCATAAAATATCGGAGGATAATTTTTTTCAGCCCGAAAATTGCAAAACCTTGCAATACCGTGCTAACTCACGTCACAAGCACATCGTATGGTACGTTCATTTCAAACATGTACCCGTCTTGTCATATTGCGCAACAAATCAGATCTGAAAGTGTGATCCAAGTGTACCCAGATTTCGTTTAGAGTAGATGTATTGGGTACTACTTCGAGTGTGAACTGATAAGCCGACATCGCTTATGTTATTACTTATCGAGATTTGGCGTCATTTGTGACGCTACCACCATAATATTGAGAACCTGTAGCTCCAAAACCAACCAGGTTTCGGAATTTCTTCAAACGAAATTTTATTCTTGGTCTGATGTAAATGATGAGCTCCCGAAGTTTGCACCATTATTCCAGGGACACCCTGTATAAAGTATTGCCATTTTCGTATTACTCTCGTTTTCTCCGGATCTTTTGTTGCCTGTACATAAATGTACCCGAACTCAACCCGAGTGGTTCGGATCCCACATTAACAGTAGGTCCCATGTTAATGTAAACTCAAACCGAACTTTAGTCATCGCTATTGGAATTCACCTTTAAAAATATATTGTAACAATTGCACACAACAACATACCTAGTAATTATTCGCAGCTAAAGGACGTAATTATGAAACTCGCTATGTTTG
>JAGDQP010020784.1:0-13827 GCA_022664845.1 Lepisma saccharinum | reverse complement strand
AATTTTACGAGGCACACCGCGTTTGAAACACAGAAACAGGTGTTTCATTTTAAAAGAAACCCAAAAATCGGACATTGAACACACACACACACACACACACACACACACACATAAAAAAAAAACGGGATTTAGTATTCAAAAAACTTGCAGAAACAGAAAATTGGAAAATAAATTATTTAGAAGCATATTTTCTTTAACGGTCATTCCGAATATCCTCTTTGCACCTGGGCTCAAGAACTCACAAAGGTACCTGTTTCAAATGCCAGTACGTTATACTTTTTTATGTACTAGGAGACTGCATGTATTTGCATAAGCACGTAAAGTTTACAAGTCAATCGAAAATGTTTTCTTTCTCCACTAATGTATATTACTTGATGCAGTAACATGTGGTTAAAGCAATTTTCCTCCCCCAGCTCATAGTCACAATGAATTGTTGTACTCTTTTCTTCCCTTTCTTCACGACAGGCCAAGAATGTCCAAGTCGTTCTGGAAAAACTGACTGCACTGCACATTTTAGACACGCGACCAAACCCCTTCTGCGTGACCAAACTCCTCCTTCATAATAATAACACCACAGTTGTTAGTCTTCGTAAAGTATGGAGTTAAAATGTTCACAGAGCAGGTGGCTCCGCCTGCTGGAGAAACGCTGAAGCTGGCGAGACTAGGCACGACTGTCCGTATGTGGCTGGAATTAGGCCTCAAGGTGTAATAGCTAAGGAAATAACAGCAATGTTGCCAGATCACGCAAGGGATATTTCATTCCTTACTATAATAGTGAGGGCTTTATGGTAATGTGTTGCAAGATAGTTAGATGAATGAATTTTTAATATGTAATTCACGGTTACCTTGAAATACATATTTTTTAAAGAAACATAGGGAATATTTTAATATCATTTCATCAAATATTAAACACGCCTGTTAGTCATAATTCTGCCAAGTGCTCATAAAAAAAATCAAGTTTTTAGTATCTTAAATTGATTAAAAGTTTGTGGATCAAAATGAATATGTCCACTATCAAGCATGCCGTCACGAAGTGGGGCCATCCTCTTTTCTGTCTCCCTGCCTTCTATATTCATTCCTACAGAGATTTGCTGAATCTAAGGAACAGCGTACTTTCTAAGTTCTCCAACCACCTTCGTAATTTAACAGATGCAAAGCTTCAGTATATCCTACTTTCCAACTGTACCGCAACACACGACTGTTCATAGGGTGGTATAGGATACAAGGCGTTACTGACAAGATAAGGATTCACAGAATTGCAGAATAGATTATCTATCTGGCTTGACTTCTGCAGTTTCTTCACTTTTTTTTGTCGTAATATAAATTATCTAGGTACACCGTACACTTATACTAGTAGTGATGAATCCTAGGGGTGGTCCGGGGGAAAATTTCCCCTCGGAGAGTCAAGAGCCCCTCCCCGGGAGAATTTGTTACATTTCCTTTTTGTATACTGCAGCTTTTACCTATATAACATGGAAGGAAGTAAAAATTTTCCATCTTGTGTTCGACCGCTTCCCACCACATATGAAGAGCTTATTTCCAAAGCGTCATATCTCCATTGAAAAATCAACCCCTGGAATTCAATAAAGAACTCCCTTTCTCTTGTATGTAGGGAACTAGAGATTTTTAACTGGGCTGATGTATCTATGCATTTTGTGCGGGAACGCTTGCGTAGCTTTTCTAGTTCAAAGAACTTTGCATCTCACACATTGTTCTGAAGTGCGCGTCTGTTTTGCTAATACAAGTTTTGCTTTCTCTCATTTTAGTTTTTCGTTTGGATTTGGTTATCTATTGGTTAACTCAGAACTGTAAAGAAAAACTTTGAAGGGCCGGGAAGATGCCATTAAGTTAAAGGTTTATTTGAAGTTCAAAAGATGCCAGCACCTCTTTAGATTCTAGTTATTTTGGAAAGGAATGTAAATTTTAATCTCAATTTTGAACTCTCGAAATACAATAAATAAGCGTTAAATAATTTAATTTATTAATTTACCGACAATCGGTACAGTAGCTTCGCGGGTCGGCGGTTGAAAATCACTGCTATACAGGGTGGTTTTATTTATTCTTAGTAATTGCCGGTATTTCTCTTTTTTTCTTAGTCCGTTGTTTTGCAAGAGCAGTTTTCCCTACAGTTTATTTTGTTTATTGATCTCCCATCCAAACTTTGTGCAGGAGATGTAGAGCTGCTTGAAGCACTGACAGTAGTATAAAATGTATTTGGTCAAATTGCGCTTACGTCATTTTCTGCTAAAACCAGCAAGTGATCAAATTACTATCGCTTTTGTTAACATTTTTAGTGTGCTGCCTAAGTGGTAGCTCCCTGCAGACAGGTTTAGCTCTCACTGTTCTTTTATTTCTCCCAATATGTGCCAGGATAGTCGCGTTTAGACTCAACATACATATGTCGGCAGAAAGCATTTATTTGTGACGGCAGAGGGGACGTCAGACTATTTTACTCTTTACGTTTATTTGCATAATAAGAAGCATAATCTAAGAAGAGCTAAGATATCCGGTTTATTTTCATATGCCAACCATCACATTTGCTTTCAGAAGAAGTTTGCTCAATGCCTTTGGTACTATTCTCCCTGACATGATTCGACTCAATATTTCCAGAAATTTTGCGGAAATAATGCGCTTCTTTTATTAATAAATTCTCCAAAGTTTTATGTTCCCTTACAGCGGAATACTTAGTGAAGAGCATCTTCAATGTTTAATTTTGAGAATATATTTTGATAATATGAAATTAACTTCGGCAGCAGCAGATAAGCAAAGCTTAAAAAAGAAACAGTGTTTTTCTTGAAAATTAGTCCCTCCCTAATGAACTCAAATCCCCCCGGGGGGGGGTCTGAATCCATCACTGCTTACGAGTATCTTTTTTCTGTATATTGTACTTGTGTTGTAGAGCAAATATCTACGAAGGAAGAGACAAGTTAGAATTGGTAAGTAAAAACATTTCTCAGTTTCACGCCATCTCAGGCTGCACAGCCCGATTTTGCCTCTAACGGACCTTACTTTGATGTCTGTAGACGGACCTTACTTTGTTGTCTGTAGACGGACCTGACTTTGGTACAATCAGACATTTACCCTCGTGAAACTGAGAAAAAAAGGTGCAAACCTTAGCCACAATGGTCAGTGGCAAGACTCGAATCTACATACCTTGCCAATGAGATTCAAAGTTCGCAACATCAATCACGAAGCCTTTGATACGTCACCTTTCCCAGAACATTGACATTGCCTGACCATGTTGCAGCATACAGCTCTGGTAATCTAGTGTGAATTTCGGAATTGGCAACATACATTTGAGTCAACAAATAAGCGTAGGTAATACAAAGCAGTAGTAGAAGTAAAATTTCTAAGTAGCGTAATACTCAGCTGCGCTTTTGGTGCGCCCGGATCTAGGTTCGATTCCGAGTGAAGGGATAAAAATAAACAGAGAAGAAACTTAAATAGAGAAAAATTCGCGAAGGTGCACAAGTTTCCGACCACACATCACCGGATAATAACGGCCTCCCCAGGCTATAGGCTAGACTCAGTGCACCCAGAGTTTACTTAAAAGTAATTGTAGTAATAGTAACAGTAACTTGTCTTCTTCTTGTTTGTATACGTAAGCATTGAAACAGTAATACAAAATAACATCGTTACCGCCCATACAATTCATTTTATTTTTATCTTTACAAAATAACATCTTATGTTCCACAGAAGTTCTGGAAACTTACGGAGCTTTTGCATTTCTAGTCCACAGAGGAAGCTCCGATAATTTTGTTGCAAAGGTAATTTGTTGGTCCCTGCTGGAAGTCAAAGATAGCCGGCTTGTATTCATCAAAATCCATGCAACAAAATGCACAAATCTAAACACATAAGGTTTTACTCTTATGTGTTTAAAAATTACAGATAGAACTGTCACATTGGCCATTTTACGTAAGATATTTTAAGAAATAAGGAAGGATTCGACCATGGTCTTATTCAAGCTACCATCTCCGACATTAGCCCGGCGTGACTGAAGAAAGCCTCAGCCAAGATGGCTGGTCAGTGGGATCAATTCCGGAGCCAACTAGTAACTGAGCTACAGCCATTCGGCAAACAAATAAGAGGCTGTGATAAATGCAAATGAACTCTTTGTAATGTGAACGCCTATCAATTTAGGAACATCAGTTCAACACTTCAAACAAGCTCCCGCATATTGCGGTCTATCTTTTGTCACTAAATTTACTTAGGTATTGATTGCGAGTTTGTGACTATTCCATCTCATCTTTCCTGTCATAGCTGGCATTGCCCACTTGAGGAGATAGAAACCTCTTATTTCTCCATTACTCCACCCTTTGCAGAGCGAGAGAGGCTGTGATGTAGGCGTCTGTATCAACCTAATCTCAGTTACGCAGAGAAACTTAGCAGGACACATTCTTTCTTCTCTTTCTGGGCAAACAACATTATAAAAAACAGAAAGCGTTGAGAAACCCTTGAGAGACTGTGGCGCGGCTTGACAGTCGAAAAGACAAATACGCCGCTTGGCGCCGTTCATATGTTTTATGGTGACGTCAAACAATGCGAGGGTGGAAGGTGAAAGTAGCCCTGCTGCTAGAAGTTTGCCGTATTAAGAGATCGATCTCCTGCAGAATAGGGCATCAGCCAGGATGTATGTATAATGTGTGTGTGTGTAGTGTGTACTGTGTGTGATTTCTCTAACTCCTTTATCTTCTCTTTTTTTCATCTTGTATTGGGGAAGAGATTGAGCAACATATGAGAAATGAACTCGAAATGAAGTGAAAGTAAGTAACAGTTCTTAGTAGGTACCTGTATATAGTGATGAACAGCGCTTTTCTTTTGCTTTTACGGGTCGAACTGGACTGATGAAAAGTTTGGAAAATCTCAGTCCGGATAGCCGATAGCGAAGCTTGAACACGCGTGCCTCCCCCTTGCACATCCAAAGTCCGCAATGTTACCGGGTGGACCAGGGGCTTGTGTGTCGAGTGCTCCCTTGCCCGAAGGTCTTCAGAGAAGATGAACCGATGGATGAAGATGTGAAACAAGGACGGAATTTTAAAATTTTAAATTGACTCTGAATTATTCAGCGAGGTTCGAATCCTTGTCCCCTTGATTCGAAGCGCAAAAAGAAACTACTCACTTACCGGGTACCAAATAAATTTATCAACGAATTTTTAGAGGGAGTGGGAGAAGCACATTACGATTGTCAAAATTAAGTTGATTTATTTAAAAATTCTTCATTCTTTACACTAATTTTTATTAATTCTTTATTTCTACATAAATTCTTATTAATTTTTTTATTATTTTTTCACAAATTCTTAATAATTCTTCATTCTTTACATAAATTCTTATTATTTGTTCATTATTTACACAAATTCTTATTAGTTCTTCATTTTATACACACATTCTTAATTCTCAGTTTTTACAAAAATTCTTATCAGTCTTTCATTATTTACACAAATTCTTATTAATTCTTAATTTTTACACAAATTCTCATCAATTTGCTATTTTTACACAAATTCTTATTTGCATATTTTAAACATACATATTTATTAATTCTTCACATTTTATTTATAATGCAACACCATAGGCAAAATGCTTAATTACAAGTGTTGGAATACAACTATGGGAAGTATACGACAAAAAGAGAGTATCATGGCTTAACGTCGTTATAAACATCTTTCGAACATACCAAATACAGTACAGAAAGCACCCATTCTTCACATTGGTGAACTTTTTTTTTATTTCTTTACAGTCAACTTGTATTAATCTGTACGAAAATATTACATAATGTATGTTTCTTAGTTTCAATGTCCATATATTAAAATTACGCATTATTTTCCTTTGGCATATGCTGCATATAGTGTAGTTTTTCTTTGTACGACGATATTTTCTATTTGTACACAACTCCGGACAATATATCAAAATTCCACTACTGCCTGAATTTCCCATATTTTTACATACGAAAAGGCAAGTATTATTGTTACGTATTTCTGTGAAATACGAAAAAATAATGGATACCTATCGTGCTTTGAAAATCTGGTCTAGTATTTAGTATAATCAGAGTAATTGACGCTGGACAGTATTTCTTACAAATGAATAATTCATAAATGTTGGAGGAATGTGGTGGGAGTGTATAAATAGTGTGCAATATGTATTCAGTAGCACAGTATGTAATCAGATGTGTGTAGTATAATCATACCATAAAATTGGGGGAAGTCAAGCAGCTGAAAAACTTTTCCACAACACGTGACGACTATTGGTTCCAAACCATCTGGGATCCGTGCTAACACGAGGACCTCCTTGTCACCACGGAAAAGGAAGACAACACCATCTGTATTGTGTTATGAAGAGAACCCAGGTGCTCTTGTTTAATATGTAGGTAGAGGCGGTCTGCTTTTATGCGAGAAAAAGAAGGGGGTGTTTGGCATACTTGAGGTAAATTTCAAACTTTTTATGTACCAGACCACAAGGGTCAACCACAGTTCTTTCCATCCCTGAATAACCAGTCTCCGAACTCCAGCCACTAACCCGTTTCAAGCTGATGCTTTGGTCTGCAGTTTTTTTTTCTCTTTCAAAACACTCTCACGTAAGCTTTGGCTATGGATAATTTAGAAACCCAGAACCCCTAACCTGAAATTCACGAGACCATAACGACAGAGAGAGAAAAAACTCTTTCAACACTTGAAATTAAGTGTTTCCGGGAAGTGGCCTATAGGCTCCAGCAAACCATGCATAGATTTGCCACATTCGCCAAATTCATCCTGTACATGTATAGTTGTTACAGCGAGGCATCACTGTCAGTCTGTACTCCCCACCCCACCCTCTCTCTCTCTCACATACACACACACATACAAAAAAAAAGACAGGTCTGCTTTTTATTACGTTTTCAAGGCAAAACATTCAAACACGCGTATAAACGAATACATCTAAATTTTACGATACGTTGCAAGGTAAATCACAGTTAATTAAGAGTTTATCAAGGGTTAGAACATAATTTATATTGATTTCTTCTACAAAATGTGTTTATTCTTTATTAATATATACAGAGTGATTCATTAATCAGAACAAAAATGTTGAGGTGGGTACCTAAGACCGAAAGAAGACACACAATAACGAAAAATGCGTTGAATTAGAAGCGCTCAATGTGTGTCATGTCCATAAAACTAAAGTTGTATCCACATAATGTAATATTTAAGCAAAATTTATGACTGAGGAAAGTTCATGAATGAATGAATACTTGAGACGGGTTCCTGTGCTTACCTAGCGTACCAACGTCAGGCCAGTACCTTTATAAAATGAACGCGGAACGCTTTAATAAGGAACTTTCTTCTCTTAAAGCATTTATAAACTTGCCTCAAATACCTTCAGTACATTTCTTGTAGGAGAGAAAGAAGAGGAAATGTACAGTCGCAGACTATTATACAGGGTGTTTTATAAAACAACAGTCAGGAATGAATTCCCTGCAATACAAAGATTATTTCCATCTTTGTCACAAGAAAAAAACTTTGTAGTTTTCGGACCTGGAGGTGCTTAAAGTTAGCGAGGAACCGCCACAAATCACAATCGAAGTTGTACACCCAATGAACGTTTTAGGACGGTGAGAAGTGCGATTCAGGTGTGCACCTATCGCTAACTTAAGTTTCATTAATACAGAAAATTTACTTTGGACGATATAAAATGAAATATAACAGTAACGCTCGTTCGTCTCCTGAAAGACGAAATATCTACGCTACTTCTTGTGGTTACACGCAAGCAAAATTTGTGAACAACTCTTCGGAGATCTTCAGCCTCGTATGGTTCTTGTTGCACCATGCGTCAACAACAGGACTCGCTCTGAGCTTCAAACTATAGCTGTTTATCACTGAATAAAAAAAAGCATTGCCTCCTCATAAAGGAAAACCAGTCGTGAATAGTCATATCGTGCGGCTCTTTGAAAAGAGACATTCTCTCACATACATAACATATCCAACAATGTTGCCTCTGGCATTCGCGGCTTAATAAACAATGTATACGAAAAAGAAAAAAAAACAATGGCAAGGAAGAATGACAATAATAATAACTCTTTTTCTGATGGCTCGCCCGCATTCCGGTATGGTAAAGCGACAAGCATCCCTCCTCCCTTCCCCCAATACATGTCTGTTCTCAGACCGATGGATGTGAGTTTGGCAAGTCGTCGTCTTCAAGTGTTGCTTTAGGACCGCTCGAGTGCTCTTACGAGACCTCCACGCAGGTCGACGCTCCACGGAAAAAAGACATGAACAACCGACAGTGGTTTTCAACACCCCTCTATACCATGTGTGTGTGTTATTTGTACTTACAAAGTCAGCCTTACAAGGACACACATTGACCACCAATCACCAAGGCGGAATCTTGAATTGTCATTCACTAGATTCTTTTAAACAACGACGTGATTGTGTGTTGGAACCACACAAAAAGGATATGAAAAAACCATTAGATATTTACTTTGACTTAATGGACTTTCCTATCACACATGTCTCTGACTGCATAATAATAATAATAATAAAGCCGCAGCAGTAGTCGTAGTAAGTACAGACCTTGCAATCGAGAGCACCTGGGTTCGATTTCCGTCGCTTGCCATCCTGACCTAGGTTCTCTCTGATTTCCGTCGCTCACACCAGGTAAATGCTGGGATGATGCTATGAATAAGGCCAGGACAAATTTCTTCCAACATCTTTCTATTTTGCTGTTAATCTCCAGTGTAAAAAATGACCGCGATTGGGCTGTATCTCGAGGTTGTTAAATAAATAAAACAAAAGCTGAACGGAGGCCTTTGGTTTAGCCTGATGGTAAATGTTCTTGCTTTTGGTGCAGACGGTCACGGGTTGGATATTCGGTGATGCTAAGTGAGTACAGAACTTCAATCAACAAAGTCACACAAAGCAATGACGGAACTGATCGGCTGTAACGAAGCAACGCCCAGTTTGAACAAAAGCCATTCCTAAACCAATGACGGGACTAATATGAAAAAAAAAAAATCGAGAAGTCTACAATATTTAATTTGATAAAGTCGAGGAGCTCCCTTCAGTTTATGACATATGTTTAACAAAAAAATAATAATACTGATAAAACCATGGGAGCAAAGATGGATTTTAGGGGGCTTCAGCCCCCTTAGTTTCACCCGCAGTGCTGTCCCTGCCGCAGACACTGCTTCTGTATGAGCTACAGAGCTGTGTTAAAACTAAGTGTTGCACTTAGAAGTTTCTTACTCAACGACTCTGGACACGGTACGTCGAACATGGTTTGTCATTACCTTCCCGGATTTAGTTCTCAGTGAAAGTACAATAAATGTAATGATTACGAATCCGTTGAAGATTTAATCCTAGGAAGCTTCTATTCGATGCAAGGCAACAGCAAAGCACTATCAGTTCACCTTCCCTACGTCAAAATTAGAAATCTGCCTCCGGGAAGAATACTCTTCACCATAATCGACACGAAGGTTCAACAATTTTTTTAATTATGCAAGTCTAACTTGACCCAGTTGGATTCTTCCAATTAAGAACCCTTCTAAATTCGGCAGTGACAGGTCCACTCTTCCAAGTTGTTACGGTGACAAACACATACATATCAAAAAGAACGTGCATGTTTTTTTTTTCTTCTTCTAGTAGGAGAAACCAACTGATGTACATTTTTCTCTGTATCAAGGACCATTCACTGGTGACCTAAAAAATCTTGACGGCTTGATTCAACAACTTCCGTGGTCGTCTCACTGTAAAATTAATGGGCATAATGTCCCCAAAATGTTTAAATTCATTACTGTTGACTTGAGAACTGTTCCAAATAAATGACATAAGTTATGAAACATCGTTCCATAAATCTTAAAAGTAAGTATGTTTTCACGTATTTATTTCTTCGTTTCTTGTAGAAGTATGTTTCAAATTCATATTTTTTTACCCAATTCAAGAAACCGCACTGTAATCTAACAAGAAATACAAATACTTTCTCAAATTGCGTTATTTTTGTGCCCAGAAAGTGTAAATAATGTATAAGAAGCTTATTCCGTCTTCTTGAAGGTGAGTTTTGTACGTTTCTTTTGCACTAAATATTAAAACGTAATTGAGTTACCAGTGTTGCCAACCTAATGTTTTTTTTTTAAAAAAAACACTACGTGAGTTAATGAGATATCTGCTAGAGATATTTGGTATCTGCTAGTGATGTTAACAATATGTGAAGCACAGAAAGCAGTGTTGCAAACTATGAAAAACTATACGAGGCTTAAAGTGGAAAATCACCCCATTTAATACTCACAGTCTACAACACTGCTTGCAGTGCTTCACAAACATATTTACCATCACTACAGACATACCAAATATATCATAAACCGACGTAGTCTCTCTTCACAAAAATTAAACGTTATACTAGGTTGGTAACACTGACAACCCAATGACATAACATTTTAGTGTCTAATATGTACCATATTGATAAAAGTGAACTCCCAAAAATTACATTTTACTTGAGTGTATTGTATACGATTAATCAAGAAATAGGACAATGGGGGAGGAGATACCACTCCCCCAAATTCTCAAGCACACATTAATATTTTTACGGTTAAAAATCTACAGAAACTCTACTTATTCTCTTAATTTGTAGCTTTACACCCGTCAAACTGAAAATCGTGGCAAAAATCCTGAGACATGCTTTCACAAAGCATCCAGAAAATATATATAACAAAGGTTAAAGTGTATGGAAGAATAAACAACACTATTTACATTTGTTTTACGTTCGCTTTCGTAAGAAGTTTACTGAAATAATTTTCTACTTCATTTTACCTATAATCTTAATAGGTCAAAGGTACATGAACGTCTTTGCGATATGCATTACTGGACACTAACGAACCTTTCGCTTTCAATTGCACATAAAACACGAATCATAACATCAACATTACAAGATAGTACTTTGATCTCTGGACTTGAAAGGTTGTCAAATAGCTAATCCGCGCTTGCAGATAATTCGCAATGCCCATTTAACGAGATTTCTGACCTCGAAATAAAAAATTTACGAAATTAATTTATATTTCAACATACGCACTGTCCCGAAAAAAAAAAAACAACTATACGCAATACTACAAGTACACATTCAAAGAATGAAATGTTACTTTTTAATGTTATACACATAATTACCAAAAGAGTTTTATTACTGTTCTGGTATTTTGTTTGTCACACACAATAAATTCCATCAACATTTTGATATTAGAAGAAACACCCTTTGAACTTTAAAGGTTGAGGAAAATATTTACATACTGTCTTGGCATCGTAGTGTAATATACAAGGATCACTACACTACGTCTCTGGTTGTTTATAGGGGAGTGGCTATACACGTAACTCCATCTGGAAAAAAAAATCAAGGTCAAATGTTTGCGTAGGACGTTCCTGTCCGCTCCTAATTTGAATATTACCTTGTTTCTCCCCTTCGTTGCTTTTTTTTTCATTTAAAAACCACCGGGGTTATTGAGCAACATGTGCTTACTACAAATATGTATAAGAATCAAGCACTTAACAATGGGAGAAAACTTGTGAATCAGAGATTGTCCTATTATTGTTTATTTACATTATTCATAAAGACTGGCTAAAACTGGTTTATAGCTCTTGTTTTTACTGATTAAGGTAAGTGGGTTATATACTGAATCTGTCTGCAGTAGGTTATACATTAACTATGTACTGAAGTGTGCATAGGGCTAATCAAATCGAAAGGATCCACTAGCATTTTGAGTCGCCAGAATAAATCATCGTCGCTCAACTCAGATCTGAAATCAGTTTTTCTCTAGCTGCTTCGGTTGAGGCGCTAGTCTGCGTTACGGACGGACAGACACACAAAGTGGAATAAGTTAAATGAGGATCAATGGATTTTTAAAAATTTTATTCCGCTCAAAAAAAACTAGTCGATTTTATCCAAGACCATTGCTGTTCTTAATATTCCAACTGAGAACGCCTGAAATGTCCTTCACCCGCACAACCGCACTGTGCTGCAGAATGCATACGTTCCTGCTCTTCTTTAGCACCAGAAAATAGCAAAAGATACGGAGTCGGGGAGCAAAGATCAATATTTTAGGAATTCTGAAAATTCCCAATGAAATTCAATGAAAAATGGGCTCGCACTCGTTCAGTTATGTCAAAATCTAAGATTTCAGTTTGATGAGTAAACTGCAATCCATTTATAGTTACAAAATACAAGTTCTGGTTGACTTAACGAAGTTTTCCAATATCACTACTCGACTATTCCTGAGAACTATTTAGTAGGGATGACCATTTTCGAAACCAGAATTTTTTCATTTTTTCGAAAGAAAAAATCGTTTTCGAAAAATTTTCGTTTCTCGAAAAAAATTCAGTTCTCTTTGCTCGAAAAAACAAATAGTTTTTCGTTTGTCAAAAAATCGTTTCTCGCTTGGTAAAAAAATTTAGTTTTCTATTTTTCGCTTTCGAAAAACGAGTTTTTTGACATAGAATTTAAAAAAATAGTCATCCGTACTATTTAGACGTGAAAGTGTCGTGTAAGAGCCAGTCCTCACCATGATTTCCAATTACAAGGCAGATCCAGATTCCTCTCCCAGCTTTCACATACACATGGCTTGAAGGAAAATAACATTTTGATTTCAAGCAATATCTGCACCTAACTGCACTACTTTTCACGTCATACCAATCCAGCTTCCATTTACTACAATGCAACTACATATTCCTTGTCAACCAGGTTCAATTAAATACTTGGTAGGAAAAAACTTATCCTGGTAAAGACGATAGGTATCCTTGAATTTCTATGTCCACCAGCAAGGGAACTCCCAGATGCATGGAAGATGTACGCACAATTTTTATATGGATTGCATGACGTACTATTACATAATAAACACACGCACACAACGTTTGAGGTAATGAAAAAAGAAACTATTATTCTACGAAGCTTTTGCGGTGCTCAATAGAAATTAACTACATACGTGCAAGTTTGGTTACAGCGTGGAGCATCCGATACGTCTTCTTCCACGCTAATGTCTCGCTAATAAGGTCACGTGGTCTGTTTACTCGTCATCTCTGTTTTGCTTTACCTTCACACTGAAAAACGTGACATGAAACTTAAAGAAAAAACTTCAAAAAGAAAGGTGAGAGATATTCCTAAATTCCATGCGAACGTACATACAATATTTTTTTTTTTTTTAAGGTACACGGAAGGTCAAACATATTACTGAAAATTTGGTTCGCTCGACTGATTTCCTATATATGTATGGTATTCGCTTGTAAACAGGAAGATTACCAACCAAGTAAAAGAGGTTCAAATAATACTTGACTCTTCGCGGTGATGTCACATTGTTATTTTCTATCTCTAACGCTAGATGGCAGCACCAAATGCTGCTCCTATAAATTCAAGCCTAGATGTTCTGTTTCTGTTTCTATAACTTGAAGAAACTGTGCTTGAGATGGATGAATTAATTGTAATTATTCCAAGTAGCACCTCTACCAGTTGAATATTTTTCCACTTGCCTTATTTTTCACTCTATATATGTTTGCTTCAAGTGCAGAAGAACTACAAACCAGAATGGAAGAACTGAGTAACAAGAGTTCGAAAATAGGCCTTAGAATGAACTTAAGTAAAACAAAAGTAATGTACAACCAACATGCTGCAAAGAAGGAAGTGAAGATTAACGGAGACAATAGGCATAGTTGATGAGTATGTTTACCTAGGCCAGCTTAAAACATCAAATGCAAAGTTGACTGATGAAATAAATAGAAGATGTAAAATGGTGTGGAGTTCTTTTGGAAGACTACACTTTATTTTCAAAAGCAAACTTCCAATGTGTCTGAAGCGTAAAGTTTATAATCAATGTGTCTTACCTGTAATGAT
>JAGDQP010020783.1:0-32714 GCA_022664845.1 Lepisma saccharinum | reverse complement strand
ATTTAAACGCAAAGGTAGGGAGGGAAGAAAAATATAGACCTACTATAGGCAAATACAGCATTCACGGAAAGACCAACAACAATGGAGAAAGACTGTTACCTTTTGCGATTTCGAAAAACCTACTGGTAAAGAGCTAATAGGTATGTGATTATGTGAATAGAGTAAGTCTTTACCCAGTTTGTGTATGACTATACTCTTGGCCACTTTCCATTGAGTTGGAAAATATCCGTGTTGCGGCATTGCATTGAAAAGTCTTGAAAGTAAGACGAACATTTTTCTAATTAACTGTTTGAGTGCCAGTGGAGAGATTTTGTCTGAATCAGCCGCTCTTTTAGAATAGTACGTTGTAATTTACTAGAAGCGATCAAGGTGGAAGGATCAAAGGGGTATGTCTTCAAAAGAAGTTGATTGCAGATGTCTGTTGACCGTTTTGATGGTACTTTGAACACAAAGACACATGTATATCTCCACATGACAAAACTCTCAACCAGATCGATCACGTATTAGTAGATAGAAGAAAACACGCCAACATAATGGACGTTAGGTCGTACAGAGGAGCAGAAGGTTGCACAGACCATCAATTAGTAAGGATGTGAGACGACTGGGACATTCGCTTCCAGAAAGATCGGCATATGATGTCTATATAATCGTCTAATATTGGTAGTATTAAGTCTTCGTGTAGTTGTGCTGTACGAGTATCTCTGCTGTGATTATGCGTGCAACTCTGTCTTAGACCCGTTGCAATACCAAATGATAAGTGTTAGCAGAATGTTGCCAGGCAGGTACAGCATAGGTTAGCATTGGTCGGATTTTCATTTGATATACTTACTTGCAATCTGGAGTTCATGATTAAGTCTTTACTCTTAAGAATCGGGTAGAGCACAAGGAGTCTTAATATGGCTCTGTTGACTGTAGTGCGGAGATGCATACTGAAGAGAAAAGTTCTGTTAAGTTCAACTCCAAGGATTCATGCACTTCAATTGTAATTGAGTGGACTTCCGAAAAGGATGAGAAGCGGTGGATGTGGCTGTAGTCTTCTTCTTTTCGTAAAATGTACCACTGTTTTTTTTTTTTTTTTTGTCTAATGCACCATTTAGTTGTCCAAACTTCTATTGCATCAAAATGTTGTTTAGCGGAATGAGCGTACATGGGGGCAAATCGCTGATTCTGTGAGATGGAAAAGATGGCGGTAGCCGCTATATGTAAAAGTTGCAAAAGTGGTGTGTGGATGGGTAGGGAGATCAGATGTCTATAGATTAAATAAGATTGGTGTTAGGACAGTACTTTTTTAGTATGCCTGCGGTGATGGGATGGATTATGAATTGACTTTAGTTGAAACTGACGAAGATAGAGCGTTGAAATAGGTAAGATCTGATGATTTGGAAATACTGATGGTCGAATCCAGTTGTGCTGAGTTTATAGAGTAATTCATTGTGCCAGACACGGTCAAATACTTTACAGATGTCAAGAAATATTTCAATAGTGTGTTCTTTTCTATCGAATTGTAATGTGATGGTTTTCACTACTCTTACTAGTTGGGCTACAATGTCGAATTGCGGTCTGAAGCCAATTTGGTGGCCCTGAATCAGGTTGTGATATTGAATGAATTTGGAGATACGTGAATGTATTAATCGTTCCAAGACTTTGCTGATGGCCGATAGCAGGGTAATAGGTCTGTGATTATGTGCATAGATAAGTCTTTACCCAGTTTGGGTATGACTATAACCTTGGTCACTTTCCATTGAGTTGGAAAATATCTGTGTTGCAGCATTGCGTTGAAACGTCTTGTAAGTAAGACGAACATTTTTCTAAGTAAGTGTTTGAGTGCGAGTGGAATGATTTTGTCTGGATCAGCTACTCGTTTAGAATGAAGCTTTTGAATAGTACGTTCAAGGTGGATGGATCAAGGTGCAAGGATCAAAGAGGTATTCAAATAAAGTTGATTGCAGATGACTGTTGAATGTTCTGATGGTATGTTCATTACATAAATCGGCTTTAACATGAATTGAGTTTCAAGATGATCGACACATTTTTCGACTTTCTGATCGTCAGTGTAAACTAGGCAATTCTGACCATGGAGTGGTCTATTGATCTTCCTATTCGGTTTAGTGAAGGCCTTTTCAAGATTCCAGAATTCATGAATTGGTTCCTGTAGTTGTTGGAGGCGTTCAGACCATTGCGAAGCTGCTATGGAATTTAGTCTATTTTTAATAATTATCAGACAATTCCAGATGGTTTTGTATTGTGTATGTCGAGTAGATTGTCACATTTTGCATGCCCATCTCTTTAAAGCGAGGAGAGCATGAATGTGGAGTTGTTCTGGAGCAAATGTAGATGCTTAGATTTTGGAGTTGTAGTAGTAGTAACGCAGAGAACCGATTTAGTGTTTGCAGTGATGACGTCAACAGTGTGTGAGGTGCATAGTGGGATCAGTGGTTCGTGCGAGAATCTTACAAAATCTATCCCAATCGGTGTGATAAAGTGGAGGTAAGGTACTAGGTTCCGGACTATGAAGTTGATAGTTGATGGAGTTGATAGCTATGAAGTTGATCCATGATTATTGGTATGTGGTCTGAGTGTAATTCGGTGATGGCGTGAGGGCCTTCTGTGACTATGATACCTTTCAGGAGTACCATATCCAAAGCGTCAAGCTTTTCACGCTGTTGAGGGAAGTGTGAAGTTCTGGAAGCTATATGAGTGACATCTAAAGTAGGTAGTTCTCTATAGAGTTTTTACCAGATTGGTTATAGATTCGAGAATTCCTGTGTCGGTGTTTTGCATTAAGGTCTCCGGCTATTAGTATTCTGTGTCAAAATACTGTGAATTCAAATTCATATTAATTACAACACAATAAATTAACTTGTTAAATTCGGATTCTTAGTTATCAATGCAATACCTATTTTGAGTTCTTAAGTCGAATAGTAATTTGGAAATATCTTATGTTTCCCACTTACCACATAGATGGTGATCACCATTAGAAATGTTGTTTTAAAATTCGCCATTTGTAATACCTAAGATGTTGCTGAAAGGAAATAAAGTAGAATATTCTTATAGAAACAGTAATAGAAGCTATTAGTTCTAACAATTATTCCTTGTGAAATCAAAGGAAATATTGTAGACTTTAGAAACACAAACAATTTTTGTTACAGAAAGTAAATTTACAAATGATATTCATATGGGTATTTCAAACATACTAAATCATTTGGGATGACGCGCCCGCGAGTAAAACATTTAACAGAATGTCAGAGATTATAGGGACACGTTCAATAATAATGCAAAAATTTGATGATATCATAAATGTTATCAATGTCGTCCTTCAGTACGGTTACTTGTTATTCTCTATATGTCGTCCATTTCCAAACAGCATCTTGTCCCCAAAACAAAATTGTTCCGAAATCGAAAAATATTTTTCTATACCCTCAAAGTTGCATTAATATATGATATCTGTTTTAGATTTGTTGATCAGGGGTAAAGAAATGTTTGCTAAAAAATTAAACAAAATCTATACTATAGTTTGAAGGAAATATTAAAAAATAATTTGAACAATACTAGTTTGAAGGACAAGATACGTTTTGGAACCATACGAAGGTATTTTGTCATGGAGAAAAAAAATCGGAGACTAAAGGGATAAAATAATGTAATTATTTGTTTATTATATTTGAAACACGATAAAAGTGATAACTATAAAAGAAAAATAATATAACGGAGTTTGGTCAAATTGCTTTCAATTGTTTCATAGAAATAGTGCTTATTCCTGAATATTGTTTGAAATTTTGTAAATACAATGAAAAAAACAATACATCTCTGATTCTAATCAGCAAAATACTAAACAACAAAATCTTACAAGGAACACTCGCCAGGTGTCGGAGCCCGATTTTGAGGAAAATTCGTATGTAGCTACAGTCCATAGATAAACCTTTACAGCCAAAATTATAGGTGTTGTCGTCAACAAGTAACGACAGGAAATCTCGAGAAAGATGGAACGTCAAGAGTAAGTTGATCAAATACAGAGTTCTTTTATAAACTGTTACACGTATTGAGATCAAATAGTTATTAATGGATACTGGGCAGAAGGAGATGCATACTGTATAGTATGACGACAACGACCACCATCTTGGCTATGCTTCAAAATTTTTAAATTGTAACTGGGTCATGTGATATATCAATCTGTGCTGAAATGTTCCAAGAAACCCAATTATGATGAAGTTAGTTTTGGCATAACTCTAATCTTGTACGACAAAATAGCACGTGAAATTGGCCTGGAGAAGTTCACCTTCACCTAGTACTACGCCTTCTTGAAATTGGGACATCATCTTCCGTTAATGTATTTAAAATTTTATAGTGCACTTCATATTGTGGCCATGAGACTTATATTTTCCAAAACAACGGCACCTCTTATGTAGCCCTTTCGCGTTCGTTCCTTCAACTGTTTCAACAAAATGTCCTTTCATCATTCAGCTCACACATTCGCCACGTTGATTTCGCGTGTCATTTTGTCGTACATGATTAGAGGTATGCCAAAACAAATCATTTGGTTTCTTGGAACTTTCCAGCACAATCTTATAAGTCACATTATCCACTTTCTATTTAAAAAATGTTGAAGCATGTTCAAGATGGCGGCCATTGTAGTTATTCCATCCAGAAAGTATCACTTCCTGTCCAGTATTAATTAATGGCTATTTGCTTTCAATATAATTTATATAACTGTTATAAGAGAAAAGGCGTCTTCCGTACTCTGTATTTGATTTACTTGCTCTTTACGTTCCATTTTTCTCGAGTCCACCTGTCGTTACTTGTTGACGACAGCGCCTATAATTTTGTCTGTGAATGTTTACCTAGGCACGTTACCTACATACGAAGTTTCATCAAAATCGGTCTCTGACATCTGGTGAGTGTTCCTTGTTAGCGTTAAAACATAATCTTCCACATTTATCATATTTGTATTACAATCACATATACAGTGAAATAAATAAATAATCAATAAATAAATGTTTTAAACAAGAGTGTTAGGAGCACATAAACTTGCCTTTAGGTACTCGTTAACTTAGAGTATGTTAAGATTTTATTTTATTTTTTCTTAAAGAAATTTATTCCCGAAATAAAAGTACACTTTTTGCGTGGCTGAAAATTCACTCAGCTTAGTAATAGAAGGTAAAATTATCACAATATTCAATTGCATTAGAAATAAAATTTCAGTCATTTGGCTATCAGTTCTTGTTCCTAGATAGCGGGTAAGTTCAAAAGTATTGATTTAGTTACACCGCCTTCTATAACTAATACATGTCTTCAGTTTTACATCTGCCTAGTTTCAGAATTAAAGCCTCTATTACACCAAAGTTTTAGATGAGGTTTCATTCTCTAAGGAGAATCAACTAGGAATCAACTATGTACGGACTATTATATTGCTAGCACATGCGCCTTCGAATAGATAAAACATGTTTTAATATAAATTATACGTATTTGTTAAGTTCAGAAAATTAATTGTAGCTTTTGTTGCCCCACGATTCTCATAAATTACCAGATTGTGCTGAATATGATACTGTCATAGACTGAAGCAGCCATTGTTAAAAGGATATATGTGCTATAACATTTTAATGGCACACATCCCCCTTTTAAAAATGACCGTTTCAATTAACTTTCCTTTCACTGTGTACATGTGGTAAATGTCTGAAAATCAATAATTATCTCGGCACGTTATATAATTTATTGTCCCATAACGCTATTTTAATTCAGTATGGATTATAAATATATGTAAACATATATCCATACTTACGTCATACGTAAGTAATAAACAAATAACAACTATAGATTTTGTATCAAACTTACACGGCGAAAATGACAACGTACACTGTAAGAAAACAAGTGAGAAGGAGTCCAGTCAGGAGAATCTACATAGACTAAGTAATGTGTTACCGCCAAGTTGTAAAATTGAGCGCTTATACAGAGTGTACAGCATTGGTACTGGTCTCACCCAGGCCTTTCCAATGACACCTCAAGCACCTACCCAGTTGAATCTCCTTATAGATGAATGTTGTCGACGGAAAAAACAGATCTGTGTTTCATTAAGAGGGGTAACCGGGGGCCCCTACACTGAGTTAATCACGTCACCAATTAAAACTAACAAATATTCTAACAACAATGGTTCATACATTCTTCTACTAGAACTATAGTCCTCGTAGTGAAGCGATTAAGAATCCTTGGAAATTTACAATTACTAAATTTTAGGGTTAAGTCGCTTACAATAAGTAAAATCTTTCCTTTTGATACCTATTCAAGATTTTGTTTCTGAATCTGCAACATTTTGCAGATGTGGCTAGTGATTGTGCAGAAAATCCTCAGTACGCTGGATAATAAGTCGAATTTATAATTTTGCGAACGAACAGCACTGAACCTCTGTATGCATGTGTGTGAGAGAGATTTAATATTAGTAGCACTGAAACATCATTTATCGAAACAAAAACTAAAGAAACTAAAGCAATTCCAAACCAGTTTCAAAATACATGTAGATCGTTTGCAACTGGGCGTGTCGAGCTAAGTCTTTGCACTGTAAATGTGCAGTACTGTACTGTATTTGCTTTCAATAGATTAAAATATGATTTGTCTCTTGTTAAATAAACATGTTACTGTATTTCTGTATTTGCAGGCACTTATATCACGAACAGTCCAACTTTGGTTTATTCTGAATTTCGTGTATTTATTTATCTATTTTGGTTAAAAAGCCGAAAATGTCTTACTACCCACCGTGGTGTGTATTTGTGTAGCTCTTATTAGAGTGTTATCGCCTCTCTTCTCTTTCAATCCCGAACTAGAGATTTAAAATTTCCCCATATAATTTTTCCTGAAAGAAACACTGGAACAGATAGACAGATAGACAGAAGGAGATATGAGGTTTGTCACCTTGGAACTACGCTCAATGATGAAACCTAAAAGTGCTTAGATTTGCACAATTTAAAAGAGGAATATACACTTTGAGAGAGGTACACCTGGTAAATCTTTATCCACCCTCGACCATTATGTGAAGACATTTTGCACACACACTTTGAGAAAAGTTAGAATATTTCAACAAGCGGTTTTGTTACTTGCAAATATTTGGCGTAAGTAGTGGTAGTAACCAGCTGTTCTCGGTGATAATATTTTACTATAAGAAGACAATATATGAGGAAAAGTGAATTCGTTACTTTCCTTGTTGTATATTAAATAACATCAGTGCAAAAATCAGTACACCAAGGCGTATATTGAAATATTGGCATTAAGTTTACAAATATTTAAAAGTTCGATCACTTAAAGTGTACAACAAGTGTGCTTTTAGTACTGCATATTACGTACTTTACATGACCCAGGATAATAATAACAGTACTTTCAAGCCATATCAGTATTACTTAAATCGCTTAGGTGTAAAGAATGATGAGATAATGATTCTGATATCAATAAAAAAATTTAATATTGAAATTATTTTGACAATTGGCCAATGTAATACTGACATAATGTTGAACACTTTTGGAAACGAAAGTCAAGGGTAAAACTCAGGGACCATACACCGGATATTTATTAATCTAAAGAACAGCAAACTGTACAGTAAATGGAATGTAAAAAACTAATTGCATTTAATTTGATTTCGGCTGTGCAGTGGACTAAAACTCTCAAAGTGCTGCAAGAATCTGTGCATGGATTATGAAAGTAATTTCCAGCTATAGTCAAAAGGCTGTTTGGAAAGCTTATATTTTTAATTTAGAAATAGGGATGTTGCCTACATTTAGAGAGTCTCAACAGTTTTGAAGATTTTGCCTTAACGATAACATTTTGAATGAGCTGTCACTGCTCTCCTTGTGTCTTAGAAACTATGAAAGCTGAACGATTCAGTAGAATATCTGCGACGGTTCCCTATTTAAGGAACGAAATTTAAAGCAAGACGTGATTGAGGAAAGTGTTACTTCTAACACCTTCAAGATATTATGTTGTGATTAAATTAAAAGTTAAGAAGCAATTGTAAAGATATATTTAGAGTCCCATTGGCGACATGAAAAATAGGCTTCAAACTGGAGATCGTTACAAGCAAATATTACCTTTATTTTCAGTGTTTTATCGTACCTTCTGTACAAAAGGGATGTAGAAAACGAGATTTTTTCTCTTGTCACTCCTACGTCTATTGAAACAAAAATCATATAGACTTTCGCAGTTGGTTGTGCTACCGAAAAATATATATTCAACGTAATGAATTCCAAATGCACATTTGAACGGATCACTCCTAATGTTAGTAAATATGTATATTTAGGATAAAAATTGTAAATATACATTTTACGTTATTATTATTCCATTAAGATCTTTAATTTCCTGATTATAGTTGACGTGTACTAATTTGATTTAAAATATGTTTAACTCATTATTCGGATATATTTTAAAGCAGCTAATATAAGCTATGTTTCAAGTCATGCACATACATATATGTAATCTATGTTACTTTTCTTGTAGTCGAATCCGTGAGATCGAGCAGTCGCAGTTAAGACGAATTTGATAAACATTCGAATCGCTCTAAGTTCGAAATCAGCGACAGGAAATTCGGACAGGGGTTTCTTTAAAAGATTTGCTTCCGCTGCTCCAGACTAATGTGGGGTTGTGCCTTCAATAGACCCTGCCCTACCTCTCTCTCCTACATATTCTCAGCAACCACTCAGCCTGAGCGAGAAATATCTAAACACAATAAAATGTAACTATAATAAAACTTTGGTTCAGTTTTAGACGAGATTTCAATAGCCTCCTCACGACAGATAAACTAGTACTTTTCCAGTTAATAGCAACAATCGCGAGGTATTGCTGAGTAAAAATGCTAACTTTTAGGAAGGTTTCCTTCGATCACAATTGATAGAGCTTCCAAGAAATCCATTTTAATGTAAGTGAATGTTCAACGTTATTTTCTATACAAATTAGTATGTAGAAAGAAAATAGGCATTACGTTAATAGACTTCGCTAATATTAATTTTACATTTAGGAGCTCTGAACTTACCTCCTGTGGTTCTGTAGAAGTACGAACACTAGAATAATTCCAACGTACTTATACTAAAGGGAAATGTCAGAGAGTTTAACATCCGGAAATTAAGAATTAGGAGGAGCATTTAAAACGTCTGAAGGTAAAATGAAATCAAGTGAAAAAGTACTCCAGGCAATTACAACTTTATCATGTCTTCGCAAGATGTAGAATACATTTTCGTACGGTAATATTTCAACGTTATTTGTGACCCAAATTGCTTACGTCAATTCTGTTATTATACTTCTTTGACATTCGTAATGCAAATTTGAATTTAATTTCATACTATTTTCAAGGATATAGAAAGAAATGTCATCGTTTCGTGTGACATGTAGGTACACATGTTGCAGATAAAACTTCTGTTATTCAAATCAGCCTTTTTTTTTTTTTTGGCCTTCATTTTATCAAGACTTATTCCGTTTTTTATCACCAAAATGTACTTCCTTTGTATAATTACTTTGGTAATGCTCTAACGGTTATTTCCAAGCTTCCGCCCTTGTTTATTTTCTTGATTTATTGCATTACGTGAAGACAACGATAATTATTTATCTATATGTTCTTGGTTAAGGACATGCTCAAATTAAGAAAATAAGCTTTGTACATGATTTGATAAATCATGTCAATCAACATGCAAAGTTGTGGGAACAAGCAGATCGCCGTTTATAAAAGAAGTATGTGAAAGTGCGTCCAGTTAATCCTTTCGTATTACTAAAGGAAAGGCAGCCAATAAGATATATGTTCTTTACTGCTAATCTGAAAACAACAACAAAATGTCCAAACAATTTTTATTCAAATACTTTATTTTAATTTCACTGTTTTTGTATTTCCATCCACCGATGGGCAGAAACTATCTCAATAATAGTACAACTTTATGTGTCAGATAATAACTCAAAACTAATGACAATTTACATGAACATTAGTAAAGAGAACTGAATGGCTTTGTGGCAATACATTTGTGCTTTCCTGATAAATAATTCACTAAAGTAAGTAAAAATAGCTAGAACTGTCAGCAGAAATACATGATCCATCTTACACGTCATAATATATATTGTGTCTACCATCTTTTTAAAATGCTTATAGTTTATTCCATATGCAGTACACATTTATTAATGTAAAATCTGAGCAGTATTCCATTCCACAAAATGCAAATCTTTCTCCATTTATTCGATCTCCAAGATTAAGGTGACATGAATTATGGAAATTAGAGCACAGTTATCGATAAGAGCACTAATTCTCATCCTATTCTACTTGCACTACGTTCAGTAAATCGTAGTAACTTAATCAATGCCCGACGACTGGATACAGGGTGGTAGTGAAATGTAAAGACAAATTTCTAAGGATGACAATATCTAATAGAAAAGGAAATAAATATTTAATTAGAAAAGAAGTCTTCGTTGTCATGGTGAAAATCCTTTCGCATTTCAGAGCTATCGGACAAATGAATCTTAGTGCTTCATATTTCCAAAATCACTAAGAGCAGAGCTCATGCCTAGTGCTATAGTTAAAGATTTCAAACAACCTATATAAAAATATGCTTATTCCAAAATTTTTCAATGAGTGCGCAGGGGTTTGTTCAGATTAATAGGTAATTTCCACAAATTCTTTAAATTTTATCGGCGCCGAAAGACCCGTGAGTTTCTTCTTCGGTCCCAGTCAATTAAGCATTAAAAACCTATGCCCACTTTATAGATGATTGCGTGTCCAAAACGCGACTAATTGAAAGGCATAGGTAATGAAAGTACATTGAAAATCAAAATACATTTAAAATTCACAATCTGTCCCAGTTTCAACACGTTTTTAGTGCATAATATATGCACTTTTCGTAAAATGAATATGAACTACGCCACGTTTTTAGTGAATAACATTCGAACGTTTGGTGCCCTGATACCCAATTCATGCACAAAAAGTTCACTTAATACTGGCAAACGTACTAAACATGATTTGAAATCGTGTTCTAAATAATGTTAACCTCTTTAAATATAAACTTATTGTATGCAAAATATGTAACTAAGGATAAGAAGCCAATAAAATGACACGTTGAGCACACAAGAAACTCACAATTTTTCAGTAGATTCACATAAGTTCACATGCGTTCATATAAAGTTCACTTTGGTGAAGTTTTGAATGCTTTCTGTGCTAGAAAATTTTCAGTGTAGACTTCCTCCTGAGTAATATGATATCATTGTTTTTTCTCGTTAAACATCGGCAAGGTTTTTTCAGCACTTGAAATTAACATTGAAGTATATGGGAGAAAAGAGCATTTTGCGATTTCTGTAGCAGAGGTAGAAGGTGATCTCAACTAGCTTTTGACATGTTGTACAGCGATTAAGACTTCGCCTATAGATACAATAATAGTTTCCAGAAAACACCGGGAACCAAACCATTTCGGCACTGATGCACATGGAAGTAATGGAAGAGCACAATTTGTTGCTGTTTCTGAAGCAGGGGTAAAAGGTTCCCTCTACTAATTTTGACATGTTGTACAGCTATAAAGGCTTCGCCTATAAATTCAATAATAGTTCCCGAAAAACACCAGGAACTTAACGATTTCGGCACTGATGCGCATGGAAGTTATTAAAGAGGACAATTTGTTGCGATTTGTAAAGCAGGTCTAGAAGGTGACCTCAACTATCTTTTGACATATTGTAAAGCTATTAAGGCTTCGCCTATGGATCCAATAATAATTTCCGCAAAACACCGATAACTCAACGTTTACCGCACTGATGTGCATGCCAGTTATGGAAGAGGATAATTTGTTGCGATATCTGAAGTAGGGGTAGAAGATGATCTCAAGTATATTTTGACATGTTGTAGAACCTAGAAGGTTTCGCCTATAGATCAAATAACAGTTTCCGATAACAAACTGTCTTAGTTCCCGATGTTTTTGGAATCTATTATTGGCCTTCCAATTATCCAATAATGTTAAATCCCACATACGATAAACGCAGCTAGTATCTACTTTTACGAACCTGCTAGCAGATGGACTCCCATTAAAATCACCTTAGTATTTAGTGTGTAATGGGTACGTGTTATAAGTCAATGTTTGCAAACCTATATTTTAATTCAGTTTTTCAACTTACCTCTATTTGTTAGAGCTATCTGGATCAAAATTGCATCAACATTATTCTACACAATATACAATTACTATGGGTGCTTTTGTTCCGAAACACCCAAGTCATAAGTGTTACCAAACTCTTTTATAAAAACGCCTACCCCAGTTGCTATCAAGGAACCTTGAGAGCTTTCGTGATTATTAGTAGAATTGCGTAGCTAATTTATTTCATTCATCAATGGAAAATATAGAAGATCGAATAGATAAAATGGTGTTAGTGTTGTTTTATCTCTTGTGATTTAAAAATGTATTTGCCTTCAAGCCTTGAAAACGTTTCTCTTACTTCAGCTGTCACATCAATTTTGGGAAAATTGTATAAGAATGGAAAAGGAACAAACTAACGAAATGTTGACAGTACCTTTAGTCTTTTCATCAAACTGTTGTTTAATATAGAATTCAATGGATCAATTTATTTGAAAACTTGAAGACAATTAAAAGGCGTGGGATTGAGCACACATTTAATTCTTGGCTCTTTATTCACTCGAAATGTTCCCACAAAGTCATTACAGTGTCACATTTGACCAATCTCTTACAGTGCTCGAGTTATCTTAATTGAAAATTTGCCGCCGATATACTTAAGCTCTGTAACATAGAAAAATAACCAACGCTGGCAAATTCAGGTCTTCTTAATACAGGGCTGATTTCTAACTTCAAATTTCGTACCACACTAATTACAATATTACGTAGCCATTTTCAGTCATTTCGCGCTTGTGTACTACAATACTTCATTTTCTTGTCGGTTTGTAAGAAACAAAGCTGTACTATGGGGTCAATTCATATGTGAAGCTCAAGAGTTTCAGAGAAGGTACATAAAACACCATAAGAAATAAATCACATTTGACAATACAATGATTCTGTAGGAACATTTTCATGTTGTTTGATGTGTCACACGAACCACTTACCATTTGAAAAAAAATACCTCCTTCTAATTTGGCGGCTTTGTATATAGCGATAACATTAATAGTTAACACCAAAAGGTAGCCTTTTCCGACTATTTTACATTTGTATACTATGATACCCCATTTCCTTGAAAGTTTGTGAAGTACAAGGTTCAGGTTGTACTGTGACTTTTTATTTTACAATAGGACTTTGCTAATAGGACTAATCATGCCCATGCATTAACTTTATCAGAGGATACAATACTCTATAGACATAGATATTGTTCAGGAAAATAGTTATTCTATTAAGACTGATGAAACAGCTATCTATGATGAACATTTCTATATTCTTAATAGAGCATGTGATCCCATTAATGCCACACTTGTACCTCTTTGCGTTTGTCGTAACGATATTTACTTACTATCGGTACGACTTACCTTTCGTATTTTGCTACATATTCAATTGATATTAAACGAAAGATGTAACAAGTTAACAACCTTACTACTTTAAAAGTCCATGCAGTTTTACGGCTAATTTTAAACCAAGCCCTTATCGGGTGGCTAGAACTCGAAGTGCTTCTTATTTTCTATAGAAAACATGAATAATGTAAATTAAATATTTGCTGGAATTGAGTTTCATATATCCAAGCCATTGTTAAAACTATTCGGTAAGCGCAAAATTTCTACTCGTTTCTACATTGGTTAGCCGAGTACTGATCTCACAGATCACGCTTGCCGTACGTAAATCGGTAGCGAGATAACCAGGGGAACGTTAGAACCATAGGCAAAACTTTGGTAAACTTTATTTTTATATGGGTCAGTCTAGTCACTTTGGATTTCGGCCCGTCACGATTCGCCCTTTAGTCATTAACATCCACACCCATGCTCCTGCCGGGACTCGAACCCGGAACCTTCGAGTCCTTGACCTGCCGATGTAGACCGCACGGCTACCCGCCACGCTAGATTCATAGACAGTGAATCGTGAACAAGTAGACATGGACACTGTACCATGTAGATGAAATGGAGACAGATACTGAACACATCACACACTGTTCATTTTTAGTTCGATAAAATCATTAATGCAACCGCAGCCTGTTGCAACATTTGAAAAGTATAAAGTGAGGATGTAGTTGACGATAGCATATATCGTTATTGGTTTCGAAAATTCATGGACGGAGACAAATGCTGCCAAGGTCAATCATGGTCTGGACTGGCATGAATGCTATTCTAACCGTATCTGTACGAAACAACCTGAATCCAACCTTAGATGAATTAGCGCAATATTTCTAGGTACACGGGGCAACAGCGAAAAGATACTCAAATCACACAGTGGTAGAGCGTTGGCGTAGCATTCGGGAGGTCGTGAGAGGTAGTAGTAGACTGACTAAGGTTTTCCCAGAGTTTTTCCACAGTCGCATCAGGCAAATTACGGGATGTCACCTACAACTTAGGCCCTGGTCGACATCTTCTTGCATCCTTTTCCCTCACCTATTCCGGCCTAAGCCTTAGATGCTCAAAGGTCATAAATAAAAATTCAATACACTCAAACCGCTGAATTTTAACGTTAAGTTCGATTGTCGGGTTCCACATGAGCCAAGTGTAGCTCAACTGGAGGTGTTTCGCGACCTTTTTTTTCTTGCTTTTCCGGTACAAGAATGACAGGTTTCTCACACGCATTGTCACAATTGATGAAATGTTGATGCTGTATCGGAACTTAATGTTTCGAAGGACTGTGTGTCGCGTTTCACAACCGACCCCATCAACATCCAAAATAGAACTTCATCCGAAGAAGGTAATGGAATATCAAAAGGCGTAATTCACTGGGAGGTCCTAAAGTTTAAATAAACAGTTAGTGGCACCTTCTACTGATGACAGTTGAATGAACTGTGAGCAGCATTGCGAACTTAACCGTCAGGCCTCATCAATTATCAAGGATCTATCATCCACCATGGATGGATTTTAGTTGGTAGTTTTACCCCATCTGACCCATTCTACTAACTGGAACCCTACATACAACCTCCTATTTCGCGTTTTGCAGAACTTCTTCGCTCGAAAATATTTGATGGTATACAGACTGAATATCGTCGTAAACAGTTCTTCGACTATAAACCTCAGTACTTTTATAGACAAAGGATGCATCTACAACTAGAACGATTGGAAGAAGTCATCAATTGGGTCAGTTAGTCCTAAGAGAGTTTAATTTTATGTTGTTCACACTTCCAAAAGCACATAAAAACAGGTAGAAATTTTGCACGCACCCAACAACTTCAAAAACACTTTTTGTTTAATAATAAGAACAAACAACCATTCCATAATGAAAATGAGATCATATATATTGACTGTGTTTGAAAAATTCTCAATTAAAAGGTGTAAATGGTATGCTTTAAAATGAGGTGGGACGAGTCTACATTTCGTTTGTGAATCGTGTGTCAATGCTGTGATGTATTCCTGTACTCCGGCATAACTTGGAGAGTTCAAATCTAGAGGCGTTGCTATAATTGGGTACAAACATATAGCTGTCCCAATAGTCAGCGTAGCTTACCTGCTGGGACGGACTCGAATTCTAAATTAACTGTCATGCAAAGGTGAAATAATTTAAGGATAGCAATATAAACATAGTAAATATAATTCAAGGAATTGCCAGATTATATTGAAAAGTGACGTGAATTATGCAACGAAACGTGTATAAGAACACGTGCTATCGTAGCGTGCGTGAAACCAGGTGCTGTTTATCTACAAACATATAGTAATAGACGGAGTACGTAGTATGAGTAAAAACACGTTCTTCTACTTGTAAACAAATAGTAGTAGTAGAAGACAGATGGAGCCTTCGACAGCAACCTAAGACAGCCGATGATGCAGATGACGTCTGGAACTGCAGAGCCAGCGTACCAGAACAGAATAAAAAGCGTCGAACAGCTTCAAGCGGCACTATTCCGTCCCCAGGAATAGTCACGTCCTCTTCTCCTCTTCCCTCACCTTGGTCTGATCCGTTACCTGATAGACCATCCTCACCTTGGTAGGATCTGCTACGAGATAGGCCATCCTTACTTACTGCCTGATCTGCTACGAGATAGGCAAATTCCGAAAGTCTAGATCTGCTACGGGATTGGACTCTCCAACTTCCTTTCTCTGCCAAGTAACAAACCTCTACTTGGGCCGACTACTGCCAGGCAACAGGCCGTTGTTTGCGTTAACGTCAAATTATAATCCAGGAAATTTGTTGAGAAAGTAATTAAGATACATTGTACCTCAAAATTAGATTTCCATAGTTTTGTACGAAAGACTCTTTTATTAACTTTACGGGCTGTATTTTTTTTAAAAAAAAAAGGTGAATGAAAAAAAATACGAACACCGGTCCTTTCATTGCTTTACCAGCTATACCTATCAAATCACAAATTATTCAGTAACGGTGACATTCTCAGATAAACTGGGCTTGCGGTGGCAATTAAAGCGCCACCAGAAAGGAAACATTACGATATCTTTGAGTTCTTGAATTGAGTTAGCAACTCAACAAGTACAAAATAGATAATTTTAGGGACAACACATTATTAATCGAATAGAGTTCCAAATACCATTACAGAACTATCATGAACAGAATCAAACACGTTAAGATTTAGCACAACTCACCCGTTTCTAGATGGAGGGTAGAATTGAAGTGAATATGTTTTCTGCCACATAGTATTTGGCTTTTCCAAAGTTAATCAATTACAATACAAGTAGTTTCTAATATCACTCTTGTTATGACTGATAAATGTTCATTGCTAAGTTTCTACGTAGTACACAATCACTGTCGAAAATGTGAAAAATATTCAAGTTCATTTAGAATTTGTCCAAAATTTACAAGTCCGATACGTATATTTCACTGATCGTAAAAGCGTCGATATTAGCCAAATACGTAGTAGATCTTGACGTATCTGAACAAGAATGAGCTCAGAAGTGGGGTAAGAAAAAGATTGTATAGTTCTTTAAATTGTTGTGTCAGTCCGCGATGGTTTAGTAATAATAAAGCCATGTTTCTGGAATCTTGGAAAAGTAGCTGTCTGAATCTTCTCATAATGGGAAGACCTTGTAATACATAAAATTACGTATTAATCATGATCGGCAGGTGTTCGTCTTTTTTTAAAAAAAACGGATGTTGTTTTGCCCGGTGTGTGTTCATAAGAATATTTGCATCTTGGCTGCTCTGCGAAGCAATGTCTTGGTAGCCTCTCAATATCCAATAACGTATATTAGCATCGACTATTTCACAGGCAATACATACTTTAATAGCTGTTGTTTGGCTTTAGTAATTGGGAAAATATTAATCCTCTCTTCTTGTAAAAGAATATTAATCACAGGTCGCACTACAACACTTGTGCCTATGAATAATAGGTGATTTCATGAAAACTATGATGTTATGCTTGTAATATTAAATTGTTCTGTATTGGCTCTGGTGAGAAAGATACTGGTGACACATATATCCCAGTATTGTCGTTTCTAATCGCTGTCAAGTCCTCTGAGCTTAAATCTCGGAGAAATTCATTTATTTCTCTTATCTATTCTACTACAATGATTTAACAATGAATAAAATCTAAAGATATTAAAATGGTTTTCCGATTTTCGACTTCTTCTTTTATGTGCACGTCAGATGGGAGTGATTATAGATACAAGCACACAGATTTGGTAAATTACGTCTTTCTATTTCCTATGCAAACTGATAGTGATGAAACCAATGAAAGTAATAGTAGAAGACACAGCATATTAAATAAGTTGAATGGTTCACCTGTTCCCTATTTTGTAAATCATATGTTGAGACAATAACGCTACCCCAACAAAAGAACAGTTAAATTTTTTATTAATCTATGAAATGAACACAAAAATATTATAATCAATGCAATCACATTATAAGTGACAACGGTACAAAAGTTATTATGGAAGTTTATGAAACGTTAACATCACTTGGTTGACGATAGCACTTTGTTTATACATCAGCCTAATGCTTGATAATCACTATTAGAACATTGATTCCTTAATACTATAAACCATTTCGTAAATTCAAGCAAACGCAATAACTTTAACAAATGCTGGCCCGGATATTTGTTTACTATTGTACTGTAATACAAAAATGTTATTAAATATTGTTTGGTGTTAGGATAGTGCTATTAAATATTACTGGAGTCTGAATTTTTCTGTTAAGGTTTGTATTTTAGCATTTGTCCTTTTTAGTGTATAAAAACAGAGAAAAACTATATTTTAAACTAAGAGTATATACTATGTCGGGATGTTATCCTCATTCTAAAAGCTATTCACTTACTATTATAATGAGGTCCATCAGGTGCAAAAAATCAAGTATGCCATTAAAATCTCTCTAGGGAGAAATAATATGCGCGAATTGACATATTTACTATAACAATCGCCCAGCCAGCTGCAGGGCATTAATTTTGTTTTCGCATAAAAAGGAAATGCTTAGACTGAATGAGAGGGTAGAGGGAAGAGAGCATGTGTGTGTGTGTGTGTGTGTCGCCAGAGACAGGGAACTACCAGAATCTTTAAAAAAAATTACGTTTCGTCAAGTTCTGCCCAACATGGCTTCGACTAATTAAGCTTCTTTTATTTTAAAAAAAACTTGTTTTGACCAATTCCCCTTTTCTAATAACGTCAGTCATACACATAAATTTGAGTCTATAGGTATAAATAAAAAATGGTCTCGTGTGGAAATGTGCTCAAAGGTATAGGTTTTAAAATTTTATTATATTCTTGTATAATTTCCGGAGTTTTTTCTCAACTTTGTATCATAATCTCTGTGTGTTATTAAGAATAATATAGTCAATAAATGACAAAAATAAATTATCAATTTTAATTTGTTACTATTATTTTTCTGCTTTAGTCTATCAAGGAGAAACCAATAATAAGACGATGTATTTTAAGAATATACAACCCAGATTTTGTATTTTAAAACATTTATTTTCAAGACAAATTACATAAATAGGATGATTGAACTTTGGTATACATCACCTTTGGCAATTAATATTGATATATACATAGAGCAAGGGGTATCAATCATGAGATGCATATGAATCATATGATTGATATGATCGAAAAGGAATGTTCACAGTTATTCTTTGTTCTGCGATCGACCTGGTTCTTATAGTATTGTGAACGTGAATTTAATAACTTTTGACATTATTAACATTTGTGTTTTCGTTCATGGAGACTGCAACGTTGCTCATAGATACTCCCTGGCCACACTTATCTCCTTCACAACCCTTCTTCGGACTAGGTTCATATCCACATCCATCATAGCCACAAGGTTCAGGTACAGGTTCAGGTTCAGGTACAGGTTCAGGTTTCGGTACATAACTTTCATAACCACATCCATCATAGCCACAAGGTTCCGGCTCTGGTTTCGGTACATAACTTTGGTAACCACACCCTCCATAACCACATCCCTTACTTTCTTCAGACGAGCCTTCAGAAGAACTTGCTTGTATGGCCTGAAATACCTGAACATGAAGTGATATAAGTATCATGTAAACATGTTACAATATTAACATCAGACTAATATTCCAGATAAATATCGAAATGGTAACATGATAACGTCTCGTAATTTTTATCTCAAATATGTAAATTTTCAATTTAAACACCACACCATGAAATTATTAAGAATCCCGTTATATTTAACCAATTGTCATGGTTCAAGCATCAAATAAAAAGGAAGATATTAATTTTAACGTGTGCAATATTATCATTACAAAAAAGAAAAGAAAAAAAAACCTTCAGCCACATGTTCATAAATCATTTTGATCAAAGTTACCTCTTTTCCGGGGCAATTTTGACTACGCATATACGAGATTTAAATTTTGGTATTTCCACATGGATCATCATCACTGTATTATCATCATTATAAAATATAAGAAAACAGTGTGAGATTAAAACAAATGTAACTTTAGATGACATGTAACGAAAATATGACTGCAAATATATTTGATACCCAGTTGACGGATTGCTTAATTGATTTCAGACGTTTTCGCTTTATGATTAATGTTGAAAGAATTATTTCAAATTAACAGAATTAATAGATTGTAAATAAAGCAACACAATTGGCTTCTTATACTTCCAACACATAAATTTTCTTAGTAAAACATCCTCTCAAGTGGAGTGAGCTTAGTAATTATCCAGAGAAACTTCAGAATTGTTCTGTAACCAAAACTGTTGTTAACAGTATAGACATTATTAATTAAATAGTAAAAAACTATTTTCACGCTACAGAGCAATACTCTGGATTTACCGTAAAGTAGATGCCTTGCTTTCAAAACTTGAGTGTCTTAATTCAGTCGGTAAATTTACCTGATTTCTGTGAGCTACGAGGGAAGTGTGGAAAACAGTGCTTTGAAATAGGACATGAGTTATGTATTCCATCTTTCCTTTCTCAGAGTATCGAGAGAGCAAACACTTTACGAAATTTTAAATATCACGAATGTCGAGAGACATATACGTCTAGATTTATCCACAAGCCTATTGTCAGCATGTAAAAGCTTGTAATAACCTTCAAATATATATTTCTGAAGAGATTCTTTATGACTCTTCCAATAGCTTACCACAAATAGCGTTACCGTAGAAAGCAGAAACGTGGCTCGAAGTACTGGCATTTTTGATGGTCTAGTTATTTATTCTCTCTTTAACTGATACTGTTATAGTTACTTAAAATCGCTTTTATAGCAAACATTGAGATGAGGTGCTCTCAAGAGAATGTCCATTTTGAGAAAGAAAATATGACCGCTTCAAGGTAAGGTCTTTCATAATAGAACCCTTTATTTATCTCATATATGAAAACTCATCCTTAATACTTTAAGTTGCAATTTAAATAAATTTGTTTGTAATTAGTTATTCCGCTAACTCGAATTCTTTTGTATATTGCAATTTGTAATGATAACGTTTTGGTCTATCATTAATTTCAAGGTTTGAGCAACCTTATATTATCACTAGTACATGATAAAAGATATAAAAAATTCCACATGTAGGCACGTGTAGAAATTTGTTATGTTATCTCGACTAACTGCATATTGTGTCACTCTCGAAATGACTTCCTTAGAATTCCGTTCCGAATATTTCTATGCTAAGTAATACTTGGTGACAATTTAATGAAGGAAATTAGACGCTATTATCTTTCATGTCCCTCTCTCTTTCTCTTCCTCTTCCTTGCTTGTACATTTCATTCTTTTTATCTTTCTTACATATTGCTGTGGTCCAGGTAGTAACGTCGCCGAATTCCGATTGGTAATGTGTGGATCCCTGAATCCGACTATCCTGACTGATATTTTCTAGAGTTCCCCTGAGTTTCACCAGGCGATCAGCGGGATGGTACCTTAAGCAAGGTCCTAGTCACTTTCCTTTCTTCGAAATTTCGTTGCTCGATAGATAGTTCAGGCAAATTAGCACTTTGAATGCAAAAATTCAAACAGAAATAAAAATTGGTGAAAATGCTCAGAAAAGTGCCCCGAGTGACATACCAAAAGTCCCCGGAAATCCCAGCGGAGGAAATCTTTTATGACATCATCAATTAGGAGGTCTCTGCCAAACGAGTTATCCACATAGAGTTATCCACATAGAGATATTGGACTTTAACATTTAGAAATAGAAATATATCTCTAAATCTGTGATAAACAACAAGGAATATATAAAGAGCACCTCAGCCAAACCTAAAAAGTAATTAAATATGCTTTGTTATGCTAAAATTGATTGAACTATTGTGATATACTGTATTAGAACACCTTATTGGAAGATAAATGTAGCCTAATATAGTAGAGACCAATTAGCACCTTCTAATGGACTTCTAGGATCCTACTGAGTGTTATTTTTTACGAATTTTTTACCAGTTTCCATCTCTAATCACGAATTTGTCCAGGCTAATAACTATACTTATCTCTCATATGAAACAAAATTAGGTGATATTGTTGAGTGGCTTAATTGACCTATAAAAATATGTCTATGCAACAAATACAGCAAAACAAATGATAAGTGGACACACATATGCTATAGTAGTGCGAGCACATCTTCTTACCCACTCTGCATTAGCATTGGCCATTCTGGATGACGTATCTGTTGTCAAATCTAAAAATGGTCATCTCTCTCAACTGATACCTAAACTCATCACAGAGTCATATCATTTAAATCATTTATTGGAGGATGATGAAGAAACCAGAGTAATACAGAGCATAAAATCAGAGATGGAGAAGTTTCTGTAAGATCTATCCTTTTTCGAACTCACAAGTAAGCTTTGGAGATAGTACTTCAACCAAGTCAGGATTTTTAGTCAGTTCACTCGTGCTGAACGGCAAGGAAACTGGTCACTCACTATATCTGGAATGTGTTGCTGAAATGATTCCTTATTTCTACGCTACTGGGCATCTTGCTTACGCAAAATTCAGCCATCTGTACTTGCAGCAGATATTAATGAGATCTATGAAAAGCGAGGGAGGGTTAACACGTAGAGGACTGCCTGTTAGTGTACTGTCACGGTGGATACTTCGAATGCCCGCTGTGAATACAGTGAGTGAGTGCATAGAAAAAAAAACTGTAGACGATTTTTCCAGACCAGTGAGCAACATATCGAGTTACGCTAATCTCGACGGTGTCGAGCTCACAACGATTTGGAAAAGTTTGTAGATTGGTTTAGGCTGGACCCACCATTTCCCGTTCAGCCAGAACTTATGTCCATTGCATCAGGACTGACTGGTGGAAAGGAGACTTATTGTGGCTGTCCTGATGATGTTGGAAGAATATTGACGCAAAGAGTGACAGGAGTTAGTTTCGGTGATGTAAATATGAAGAGAAAGAATAAAGTGGTTTCACTATCAACTGCAACAGCAGGCATCAAAATACCAGATGAAATTATGCAGTGAACAATTCTCAACCGTTTAACCATAAATGTGTGTCATAAAATCAGACTATTATGTTCCTGAATGCCTGCTGTATGTACTATCCCCTTACACTTTCTCATTGTTTGACAATGTATCCATCCAGAAAGGAAATCCATCACAGTTACATAGTATATTCAAAGTAGAATCTATTTATGCCAGTAACGAAGGAATGACAGCAAGCCACTTTGTCATTGATGGAGGACATATTTCACACAGAGCAGTGTGGCCTTAATGCGCAACTTATAAAAAGTATACCAGCTGTATGTATCTTATGTATTAACCCACTACAGCAGTAATGCTACTGTTGTCTTCGATGATTATGTCAACACTCCACACACAAAATCAACTGAACATTGCGTCCATCAAAGATAGGTTCGTGTGCAAAAATAATGTTCGAGGGGGATATGATTATAACAGTACAATACGAGAAGTCCCTCACCAACGCTCACAATAAAGCGCGACTAATAGCACAGTTGCTTCAGGTGGCAGGTGCCATGTAACAACGAAACAGGCAGAAGATGACGCAAAACACGCTCATTGTCGGCACTGCTGTGGAGTTTTCTTCACGTGGTATGGACAATGTGTGTGTTGTGGGCAAAGATGTGGATTTTCTTCTTCTCCGTGTTGCATTTGCCCATCATACAATAACATTATCTTCTTAAAAGTAGGTAGAGGTAATGTACCATCACAGAGCAACGACGGGGTTGCCCATGACAACATTTCTAAAGCAGAACAATTTCTGCTACCTCTTTAAGACAATAGCACATACTTGAATGAATATTGCTACCGTGCTTTTGCAAAAGCAGTAGCTCGTGCCCCAGTACATGTTAGCTGCTCTTCCACCTACATCTGAAGCTCCTCATCAACATAATTTACATGTGTATCACCAAGTTCAATCATGGTATGGATGTTGCTTGACAGCCGAAAACTGGAGTTGGAAGGTTGATGGAAATATTCTGGTTCCCAGTAAAACAGACAAGTCTCCAGCTCCAAATCATTTTCTCCAACTGATCACTTGTAATTGTAAAACTGAATGGCCACGCTCATGTGGATGCAGACGAGCAGGTATTAGGTGTTCAGTGATGTGTGGACAATGTCGTGGAACTGCCTGTTTTTACTCTGAAAGAGAGGAACAGGAGTAGTCTTTAGGCCCTGATGGTGAAATTTTCTATCTGAATACCGAAAACCGAACATACTTGGGGATGGGTGAAATAAACAATTTATAGTGAGAAACGTGTACAGTTTATATATCTATCCAACATAAAATAAATAAATATCCTTACTTTTGTTTGTTGTTCGAAACGACACTAAAGTTGCTTAAATATGTTCAATCGTGACAAAGATATCGTTCTTTTATCAGTGAAACTCGTCCTCAATAAGTCTACTTCACTGGTACATTCGACCGCAAATCGTTGCAATATAAAATCGAATTAGTCGCACAGTTTATTAGAAACAGTAAATATAAAGGCACCGTACGAAAGCTTAGACAATGCTCTTTTATTTTTATTTCAGGAAATTTCTTTATATTACTCGTCGTTTATGAGAAACTTAAAGTTCAAAATTAAAGGGAAAAATATTTTTTTTTTCTAAATTGTAGAATTTTGAGTTAAATATATTTAAATGTATGTTTTGTGGAAAATTGTGTCTCTAAAATTTACTGTCTTTTGTATGTTCTTTAAAATGACGCCAAAATAACTTCTCTACGTTGAACCGTAACGAGGATATTATTTTATCTGGGCAACTCGTTTGGCAGCGGCCGCCATATTGTAGATGTCATAAAACATTACTCCGCTAGGATTTCCGAGGACCTTTGGAAATATCACTCAGGGCACTTTTCTGAGCATATTGACCAATTTTTATTGATGTTTGAATTTGTTCCATTCGTAGGCCCAAAAAGTGCTAATTTGTCTGAGCTAATATTATCTCTTCCAAAACAAGAACTAACACTAAATTTATTCTTGTGTTTCATAGCAATCATTTTAGGAAATTGATTTTCTTCCTGTTTGTCTGTTCGCTGTAGCAATAAGCTATAACATTATTAAAGTAAGAAGTAAAGAAAACAATTCTGGAATATACACACTAAATTCAGAAAAGTGAAATTTCGTTCTAAATTAGTAAAACATTTCATCTTAAATGGGCGCAAAGAGGAACCATTCTTTGAGGGCTTATTTTCATCTGAGACGATCAGAAAATTCCGATGGGAAAGCTCATGGAACCGTAACCCCTTTTAGATGAATGTCCACTCACCAGATAAAAGCTGGATATATGAACATGACAACGACGCAATAACATTTTAAAAATCAAAACAAAAGCAAAAGTGAGCATTTATTTACAAGTATTAAGGAAGAAAAGTAATGTTCTGATGAACAGAAAAAAGAGCAACAGAAACCTGACGTCCGTAGGATTTTAACCTGCTATTTTCCGGCCAGCGATTCAACAACTTATCCACTATGCGCGGCGGGTACTGCTAAAGAACGTATTCGATAAGGTCTCTTTAGTCTCGTATATACCCGAGAACAACGTCCGAAGATTTCTTTTATATATCCTCCTCTTACTCCTGGCTCTTTCTGGTACATTGTTATCACTGAGAACAGTTATTAGGTCTCCTGTTTTCATTTTTTTTTCAACTAAATGCAATTAACTTATCTGTAAGACTTAGTCTTTCGATAACCTTTAAGGTAACAAATTGATAAAAACCTTGACTAGTACCGGTAAACCATTGTGAGCAACTCTACAAAGAGGAAAAATCGTACTTTGCACTTTGAAGAACAAATTACATCCGTAAAGCATCGGAATCCTATCTAAAACATCACATTTTCTAAAGAAACCGAGAGCGATTCGTTGAAAATCACTGTTTATGATTGAAATTCGATAGTTTTCGATGAAATCACTTTTCCATTGAGAAAAAAACATATGAAAATTTCCGCTCTTTTAATTTTGTATATATGTTCAATTCATATTACTTTTTCATAAAATAACATTTAGAAAACCCTAAAAAAACTCAAAGAAGCAAACTGTACTAAATTTTGAATACTGATTATCTTCTATAAGAGGCATGGATCTTTAAAAATGGAAATTATTATAGAATCTACATCAAACTTTAAAAGTTCTTTAGGCAATGCCAGGAAACCTAAAACTTACCTATAAAAAATTCTAAAAAAAAAATTGAAAAAGCTAAGGGACCGTATAATCCCGCTCAATCCGTTGTCCATGTGAACTAATTTCCAAAAACCACAAAGCATAGAGTGGGGCTTTAGGTGCTGTTGGAAAGGTATTGGCTAAACTAGCTGAGAGACGCATGAGACATCTTGATTGGTTTGGTGTTGCTAACTCACTTAAAAGAATCAAATCTTTAAATTGCTTCCTCATCTATACGAGCCAAAATTAGCATTTACATTATTGTTTATAATATAAAAATACTATTGTTATCTACGTTCCCCAAGACCCAAATTTCCAGTGTTGCCAATTTATTTTCTATAAAATGCACTTTTTTTTAAAATTGCTGCCATTACTTTCCATATAGCAACACCAAATTTGCCATATATATTATTCGAGACAATGGAAATATAATGTAGGTGTCTCGTCCTCAAACATCTCGTTGTCAGTGTTGTACGCCCGTGACCAGTAATTAAATATCACGAACCACCAGCTGTAAGGAAGAACTTGAGGAACTGAAAGGTATTGGCTAGACTCACTGAGAGCCACCGGAGCAGTCATGATTGGCGCAGTGCTTCAGTGTTGCCAAGCCATATTTTAAAACATCTTTTTTTAAATTAGTTTAATTCCGTTAGACCTATATACAGTATACTTTGCATAAACACTATTGAATATATCAGAAACATATCCCTGTTGTATAAGGCCCTCAACACCCTACTTGCCAGTGTTCCCACCTATAATTTGTAACACCCACTTCTTTAAATTGTTTCTATTACGTTAGACATAGTAGCAGCAAACCTAGCACAGATATTATTCGACACTAGAGAAAAAATAGTGCGGGAGTTTCGTACGCAACCTCCTCGTTCCCAGTGTTGTATATTCATATCCAAAAATATATCTTATGAGTTACAAAGTATAGAGATGTTGTTGTGGTGTCGTTCGAAAGACCTTAGCTTTACTAGAATATAGCTGCCAAACGGTGATGATCAGGCGCCGCAGTTGTCAGTGTTACCAACTATGTTTAAAATGGAATATATATTTTAAAATTTGCTTCCACACCATTAACTTATCCGCACCAAACTTGACAACAAATGCTCGACACAATAGAAAGTACTGTGGGTTTCCCGTTAGTGAGCACTCCAGTTGCCAGTGTTTCCAACTTATTTTATAAAAAATAAATGCTTAGGTAACTTATCTACTATCAAGAGACCTTGGCTATTGTTAGTAGAATCGTAGCTCTAACCATTTCTTTTAACGAATAAGATTTTCAAAAACAAGCAAATGAGTCAAAAAATATTTGGGATATTTTCAAATGATATTTGTTTCATTTCTAGTTACTAGCTGTTTAAAACAATTAAACAGTTTTGTAATCACTTTAAAAATGTAAGACTTTTAAATATTAAAAAATAAGTTTTACAAAAGTTGTCTTTTAAAAATTTAAATATTTACAAATACCGTACATTGTTCTCCATGTACCGCAATGCAATGCATTTTAATTTAGTGTATAACAGAGAGAGAGAGAGAGAGAGCATTAGCTTAGTAAAAACGCTTAGAATTGCCTCCCTTGGGAAAGTACACTGCGATACCTTGGTACGGTGTACTAAGTTTTGTGTATTTGTCTGCAAATCTGTTCCGTATTTTAATGCATTGCTTATATTTACCCTTAATTTGGTGTGTGGAAGGATACAGTCTCTAACAGTTTATGAACTTTTTATTAATAATAAAATTTATCGCGATGAAATAACTTTGTTTATACAAAGCAATTCAGAGAATAAGCATCATTATTGATGCTTTGTTTGAATGGAAGTGTAAGATAAGAAAATGTTTCATGTATGCTAGTTTACGGTATGAATTTCCAAGCGGGAAGGTTTATAGGAAATAAGTGGATGATATATTTAACAGATAAATAAACGTATGCTACCCAATTAGTCTGAAATAGAAAACAGACAATTCACTTTCGTCCTTTCATACTTTTAGAATATAACTTACATAAGTGACGCGTCCAGCTTTAGGGGCCTTTCCCATAAAGCAGAGAGCTAAAACTAGTTTGTGGATTATTCTCGCACATTGCTTAAAGTTCGTACAATAATAATGAAACTGATAATTGAAATCCCAATAGATAATGCTTTCTTATACAATGTTAACAATAGACATACACGTCGCAGATAGAAACTTGATGACTCGGCTATGATTACAGATAAGTCCCTTAAAAGAAAGGTCTCGTATAACTGTTTCCAGCTTGCCTTCATACGATGTTCTCACTGCCATAAATATGTTATCTTGTTTTGAACATTCTTTATTTGTTCACTTTATTGTCAAACTAATACACTGAAACTATGGTGGGTGAGTACTATTTTGCTATGGCCATATTGGCTAGAGAATTTGAGCTTTTCTAATGTGGTTGTTATACCATTCATACATAATTTGAATTGAATTTGTTATGTTATTCCATACATGGATTTCCAGTGCTGTGTCGACACATATATTTCATACGTTCGAAATTTCCATCACATATATGTCTTAAAATGTACAACACAATGTCACAAGATTTCAATATTTTGTTTTTCGTTACCGGTAATTTTAATATATATAAATATAATGCTTTTTCATTACAGTACCATATTATAAAAGTTTATGTTCAATTTAGAAATCAACTTAGATACTGTGTATATGTTTTTAATGTTAAATATTAAAGTTTCAATCATATTTTCACCTCGGCGGTACTCCGAAACTTTCTTAGTAAGAGCAGATTTTGATCAAGTTTAAGATAAAAAAAATCGCTACTTCATTTCCTTCAGTTTATTTTATTTTCGTTGTCATAACATTGTATTGCAGATCCTCTCCTTAGAGTGTATGAATCAATGTTACCCACTCTTAATGTTGTTAACGTTTGTATTCTGATTTTGTGAAGCAGCAATATTATTGATACCCATGGATGGTGCATCTGTTCCTCCCATACTGCTCATTCCGCTGCGTCCACATCCACCATACTCACATCCCTTCTCACAACCATAACATCCTCCTTTTTCTTCAGAAGAATCTGCTCGGATGATTTGGATCATCTGCAAAGAGAGTTATAAAAAGACTTATAATTATAATTTACAAAAGAAACAGTAATTTTGAATATAGAATGGGCAAATGCTTCTAAAATTAGAAACTGCAGTAATTCTAGATTTTTGAAAAAAGGTTATATATATTTGTAGGGGTATGCTTGTTTCGAACATCTGATCGGGAGTGTCAGTTTGCCTACTATATTAAATAAAGAATGTTATTATTTTGTACTTCCTAGAATTAATATTAATTTCAAAGTAATTTTGCCATGAAAAACATTTCGATAATGTCTACTTTCTGTGAGCTAGATCAGATTATTATAAAATATCTCATTTTTAGGGTAGCCCCCAAACCGCTGTTTCTCAAGCTGTTTTTCGAACGAAAGATGCTAAAATTTCCCACTTTATACAGTATTTAAATCTAAAAGTTGTTCCTAGTATCTATTCGGCGGCACTGTAATTTGAAACACAATATTTCAATTTACGTATACTCCATTATATTGCACCTTGGATGTTAAATGGCCTGAATTCACACTCTTGAATTTATTGGAGCTACATACGCACGTAAAAGTATATATATGTAGATCATATGCAGAAGATGTTGGACCAGGACCTAGTTAATAGGTACCATCCTCGCATTTGCCTGTTATGAGTGAGAAAACCCCCTATGAAACCCTCTGTCAGGATGGGTAGGCAGTTAGAACGTTCCCAGAACTTTCCGATTGCTAATCCAATGCTCTTCCAACTGATCAAGGTCCACTCAGACAGGTCTTCATACAGAAAACATTATATAAAAGTTAGTACAAATTGTTTTTGTTGAGGGAGTGTAAAACATACAATCATACAGGGTTCCTATAAATTACCACTCGAAAGATAATAGACTAGACTATTTTTATTGCCTTCGTGCGATAGCATTTAGTTTAAGGTACCTTTTATGTATACTGAATTTTAATTTAAACTTTTGTGTGAAAACTTACCACAAACAAGGAGATAATTGTAAGTAAAACTGTTGCTTTAAATGTTGCCATTATTTAGAAAAAATATAGTTTGTGATTATCGTCTATCTCTGACTATTCGCTAATACAATAGCATAGGTGTAAATATCATGTATTTAAGTACTTAGAGTCTTGAGGAACCTTAACGATATATTAAGTTTTCAGGAGGAGGACATGCGTCAGGCACAAAAGTAAGGAAATCCTTGAAAAATGAGCTATTCGTTTTACCTCAACCTTCAACTTCTGTTTTGGACATAACAGATTATATAGATACAAGACTATATAGATAAACATATAGCATTTGTTACATAAATGTCAATCAATGTAGATTTGTCCATATACGGTAATATAACAAACAGTCTGTAATTACTTCTAAAGGCTCGCAATGTTTCATGTTTGTTCCATGTGTTTAATCACTGACACGTGTAAGCGTAAACTTATCGAGGTAAAAATTGTACATATTGTTTTCAACTTGAGAGTCAGAATTCGGATTGTCTCTATTGCGTTTTCTTGTGTCAGTACTTTCTTAATGAATTGTAGAAGCTATTGAATCGGCTACTTAGTTTTAGCGCAACATATTTTTAAGTTAATAATAATAATAATAATCAGAATAATAATACCAATAACCATGTTTAGCACTAACGAATATTCATGTTGATCAAACACTTAGAGCTTAATTGCGTCTCATCTTTCAATCGAATAATTATATATTATAAATTTAATAGTATCGAGAAGGTTGCTTCGAGTAATCTGATCAGTCAGCTGTTAACGATAATTTAGGTAGAGATATCTTTAATAAGATTTTAATGGGCATTGCAAAAGTAAGTCGACAATGGGGTTGGAAACAAAACAAAAAAGTTAGATAAAATGCCTAATTACTACTAAATAAACTTTCCGAACTTAGTGAAAAGCTAATGCCATGAAACAAAGCTAAAGGTCCCAAAAATGTGGGTAATTATAGATGCCTTTTGTTTAGTTTACCAATGGTTCGTGATGTCCTCAAATCTTGCAATGTTAATTTAACGCATTTAACGACATCGTACAGTGATGAAAATTTGCGCATCCACGTAAGTCAGGTGCCAATACAATATTATATTGTTTCTTTCATATATTTCTATATATTTGTCTCTAAATATAAAAAAATGAACGTTACGATGATTTAGTTAACATCAGGCTAAAGCGACTTGACTGATTACAATGAGTTTTCGCATATGATCAGATAATAGCCCAACTTGAGCTTTAGGCATATTTGTATTAACCGGAAGTCACTGTGCGCGAATTAATTAATAAACAGAGTAATTTCAGTGTTATAACAATGCAATACATACATTATTTTCATTTATAAGTTAAATAATAATTAGAAATAAGTAAATAATTTCATCTGCAACTTCATTCAACATCAAGATTGCTGAAAACAAGATTGTTGAGGGAGATGTTCGTGGTGCGGTGCGCTTACTTTCCTCCGACGACATAATGGTTACGCCAGACGTCAATATTTTAGAAGCCTTACGCCAAAAGCCTCCATTTCAATCTTCCTCTCTTATAATGAGGGATCCTCCAGCTTCTGCGTCCATAATATATCGAGTGTCCTTCTCGAAATGAAACCTATTAAATCTTTTCTCTCTTTATTCGCAGGTTAATTGGATGGTCTTCGTCCATCGATTCTAAAAGATATTTTGCTTTGTAAGGAGGTGGAATTAAAGGATCAACGCATCACATCTTTGTGTGACTTCATTTTTATTATCTCTTCTGGAGATATACCAGGTGCATGAATAAGTAGTTTCCGGTTTACCTAAGAGATGGCGCCAGCGAAAAGTACGCAGAGTATTCATTTGACACATACGTCATTTTGTTCGTCTGACATTAAACTACAAACACAAACAAGTTGAGTCCGCCAAACACTAGCGTCTTTGTTTTATCGTTCAGTGATCATGTCGAAGTTTGTGCCTGAAAAAGAATATTTGCAGCACGCATTGTTTTTCTTATTTGATCAAAAGAAAAAGGCTGTTGAAAGTCATCGTGTGCTGGTAGAAACATATGGTGAACACGCCTCATCGATTAGAACATGTGAGACATGGTTTCGACAATTTAAAAGTGGTGATTTCAATGTGGAAGACAGTGTGCGCTCTGGTAGACCACAAAAGTGCGAAAACGAGCAAATGCAGGTGTTATTGGAGGATGACCCAACTCAAACTCAACAGCAATTGGCAAAAGCATTAAATGTGTCACAAGGAACAATCAGCAGACGTTTACGAGCAATGGGGAAGATCAATAAACTGGGTAAATGGCAAACACGATTTGAATAAACGTTAAATGGAAAATCGCAAAGTCACTTGAGAAATGCTGCTTGAACGCCACGAAAGAAAATCCCTATTGTATCGAATTGTGACGGGTGACGAAAAATGGATTTATTTTGAAAACCCGAAGCGGAAAAAATCGTGGCTTTCACCTGGCGAAGCCGGTTCTTCAACACCAAGGCCAAATTGCTTCGGCAAGAAGCCCATACTTTGTGTCTGGGGGGACCAGAGCGGTATTGTGTATTATGAACTCTTGAAGCCCGGCGAAACCATTAATGCACAACGCTATCGCCAACAAATGA